>CABHPP010060253.1:0-15423 GCA_902168425.1 Peromyscus attwateri
GTGTGTGTGTGTGTGTGTGTGTGTGTGTGTGTGTGTGTGTGAAAGGACAACTTGCAAGAGTTGAGCTGCTGCCTCTACCACGTGAGTCCTGGGATGAAACTTACATGATCAGACTGGACAATGTCTTGTAAAGTGTAAGGATGCCCACAAACTCTGAGTTATCTTCCGTGCGCCTGTACGCGTTTGGGTGCCTACAAGGTGGCTTTGGTTTTTGAATTAACAAGATCTTTGTGGATTTCTAAACATAAATCACTCTCCTACCCATCCTCGCCCTCCCCTGGAGACCATCATTGACAACTGCTGGGCTCTGGGTGGCTGTGACAGGCAGTCAACGTGGTGCCTCCAAGCATGGCACTGAGAGGCCCCTCCCTTCTCCTCCTCTTCTTTATTCCCTTGGGTTTTCAGACCCACTCCTCAACCTCATCCTTGGTCCAGGCACCAGGCAGAAGCATAACAGACATCACCTAGTATCCCACCTACCAAGCCCCCAGGTCTCTCCTTTTGTGCCCTTGCCTAGCGCCTCCAGGCACCTGTCATACCTCCCTACCCATTTACTGCTAACACTGCATCTGAAGAAGGATGCTTCTAGACCATCCCACCTTTAACTTCTGAAACCGTCTCAGGGCTCTGTTCCCCTAAGGAGGCACAGCAGCTGAGACAAGCAGAAATGGGTGCTGCAGGGCTCCAGGGAAGGTTAACTGCCCGCCAGAGAACAGGCTACAGGATCAGGGCACCCTGCTGCTGCGGACCAATGTACCGCCTGTGTACTGGAAGCATATTTTCCAAACTCAAAAAAACAAAGGTGGGATTTCTCTAAGCTGTGGCTGAGAGCTCAGAGGGAGCCACAGAGAACACTGGGGAAAAGCCACAGACAAGCTTCACTTCATTGTCTGCTGAAGTTCACAGAGACTGGAAGCTACTATATGGCCCAGAAGGCCACAGTCACCAGCTCCCTGTCAGTGTGCAAAATGCGTCCTCTGGGAAGGCAAGTGGAGGCCCTACAACCAGATCCCCACCAGACACCTGAGTAGCAGGGGGCTCTGGCTGCCACCAGGGCCTCTCATAGGCTGCTGGGACTGCCCCTGGTGTCCTTCCACACTTCACTTAAAATCACACATAGGGCCGGGCGGTGGTGGCGCACGCCTTTAATCCCAGCACTGGGGAGGCAAAGGCAGGTGGATCTCTGTGACTTCGAGGCCAGCCTGGTCTCAGCTCAGTTCCAGGATAGTCAGGGCTGCTACACAGAGAAATCCTGTCTCAGAAAAAAACAAACAAAAACAACAAATAAACAAACAAAAAACCACACATGGGACCCACCAGCTGTAAGGAGAGGCCATACTAGTCAGCGCAGTAGTCCTGGGCATTCATGAGTCTGTAAAATAGCTGCCTGGTGTGCGATGTACAGGGTCTATGACCAGGCTCCAGCCTGGGTGGCCCCATTCTGCCTTTGCAGACCGAGCACCAACAAGTGAGGTGCAGTCACTCAGCCTGAAGCCTGATGTTGTGGTGGATGACACCCATGTGCTCTCCGCTGGGGATCCATCTCCTAGTCCCTAGGAAAGGTGGTATGCAGAACATAGGTTGGAACAGAGTCTTCTATCCTCTCTGCCTTACATGCCAGCACACACAGGGTCTGGGAGGACCTCACAGGAGGTCCATGGGCATTTAAGAAAGTGACAGTCCTGACCTCAGGAAGCCTTGGGTCCCAACCAGCCGGACCAGACCTTACCACCCAGCTCTTGCTCTTAACTGTAACTGCCCCCACAGTCAGAATAGCAAACTGATCTTGGACATTGACCAATGCTTCTGGGGAACAGGCCAGCTCTGTTTTTACAAATGCCATGTCAGTTGTGAGGGGGTGCTCCAAGGATCAATCAGAGGAGCCATGCAAGTGGACACCAGCCCACACTGGTGGCTGTGACATCTCTTTACTCACACATCCTCTGCCCAGCCTGCCTCCTGCAGGAGCCTTCTCACTGTGTGGCATGTCTCACAAGCCTCCCCACCCCCATCCCCCCACTCCCCCATCCCCCACCCCCCCACCAAGGAAATAACTTTACCTCCTCGCCAAACCCCAGCTTTCCCACGGGCCCTTCCGGGTAACCTCCCACCTCTTCATCCCCACTCACGCAGGCATCCTTGGAGGCTACCTCACTGAGCGTCAGAGCTCTATCCGTGGCCTCCCATAGCTTCCCTTGAAGACTGCAGGATGCTCAGTTTGCGTGAATTTAGAAATGTCTGTTTAGAATGAGTCTGTCCAATGGTTTGTAAGTCGCAGCATCCCCCACAGAAACACTCCCACACCTCTGCAGGTGGGACAGGTCTTTGAGATGCTGACACTCCCATCCTGAGATGGTGACAGAGATGATAATACAAGGTGGAAGAACAGGCGGCCAGCTGTGTGGGATCCAGCTGTTTCCTCCATCCCAGCCAGAGACTGATGTGAATGGTGAACTCCGCTTTCTTGGGAGGCTCAAGAACAGGGGTGGTGCCCTCTACGAGGTCTAGAGTTTCTATAGTTCTGGCTGAGGGCAGGCCGCTTCAGTAGTTCCCTGCCCTGTTGCATGTGATAAAAATGACCTCCTTCTAGCCTATTGCATGCCTGTTGTCCCAACTCTAATCAATGGGAGAAGGCTTGGGTAGACAAAGACACCCCATTGTCCACCCTGGTCAAGTTCCAGATAAGGACCCAAGCTGGCCAGAGGGGTAGGGGTGCAGACCTGCAGCAGATGCTCCAATGACCCTGTGTGTCCATGGCATCTGCAAGGTGGCACTTATCACATTCTTCTGGGGATGAAAATATAACAGACATTTCAAAGCACACAGCCAGGTGAAGTCAGACCAAGCCAGCCTCCCTCTGCCCAGGACCCACAAGTTACAACACTGTCTGGTGGCACCAATCACTCCAGGCTATTCTCAGCCCCAACCCAAACCACTGGCCATCTATACTAGACCTTCAGTGGTCTTGGGGTGCCCTGGAGGTGCCGGGAGCTATACCAGGCATGAGAGTGGGCTCTGTTTCAGAGTGCCAGCTCAGTTCTGCAATAATCATCTCAATGTGGGGAGGTAGGGGGGAACATATGGAGGTATTTCGAGTTATCGTGGCTACTGGCATCTACTACACATAGGCCAAAGTAGGGATACTGTTCATCATTCTACAGTGCCCACAACACTCCCCAGAAAACAAGCTGGCATCAATAGTGCTGAGGGAGACACCTGCCATAGGATCAGACAGAGGAGTGGGCGAGGGGAAGGAAGTGGTCCTGAGGGCACATGAGGAACTGTCCTCAGGGAACTGGGAAGAGAGGCCTAACAAGGGAAGGTGCTGCATGGCATGCCCCACAAGGCAGGGCTTGGTCCAGTGACCTGCAGTCTGTAGGTTATTTACTGAACACAACATGACTTATTTGGTAAGGGATCAAGGATGCTTTTTAGCCCGATACCCACTCAGGTACACAGACTGAGAGTGCTCACGCCTCCCAGGGCAAAGCCACCTTCCCATCTACAGTCAGTGCTCCGAAGACTATGGCGCAGGTGAGGGACAGAGCCAGAGGTAGGAGGGCAGTCCCCTTCCATGGCAGGTGGGGACAGAAGATGACAGGCACAGAAGGCTGGCTCTGTCCTATGGGCCCAGTGGGTGAGGACCTGCAGGTAGCTCCCTAGAGTCTATTACAAACATAAAAGTCTTCCGGTATGAGGTCATTGATATAAGACCAGAGCTCCAAGCTGGAACATTCCAAAACACCCACCAGGCTCATTCCTGAAGGGTAGAACACCCCTTTCCTGGGCTGCCCCTTGGAGGTAATTAAAGTGAGCTTGATATACAAACGGCCCTTCAGGGCCCCACTGTTCCTGGACAAAAGACCAGCTCTTCAATGTGAGGGCCCCCCCTGAGGTGCCTCCCATGGGCTCAGAGAGGCCCATCACCATGGCAACCCCTGCTGCTGCCAGGGCCTGGAGGAGGCTGAGTTCCAAAGCAACAGAGGAGTTGCCAACATTATAGGCACCCCTGGATACCACCCACCCCAGAAGCTGAAGCCTATGAAGCCTGGGGAGTTGATGCCTAAGACAGATCAACAGCCACAAGAGCTGTTTCTGGGCCTGGAGCCTAGTTGGAGAACTTCTTGCTTCCCGCTTACAGAGCTGGTGGAGTTTTCTAACGTGAACATGCTTATCTTTACGAACAGAGCAGACCAAAACTATTTATATTCCAAAGAACAACTTGCAGGGTCATAATCGATCCCTGAAAAAAATGACAAACAGGAAGTGCCGGGCCTCTCCACCTTGTGCCTGCCCTGCAGCACCCCCAGTCAGTTTCCACCTGAGAGTGTACAGTGCAGTAGGACAGAGCAAGGAGGGGCCGGAAACGCCCAGCTGGAGGCTCCCGAATCAGGTCATGGGACAAAGCAATGGCCAGTGAACCTGCAAGCCTTGCAGTCCACTCAGCAGAGTGGCACAGACCATCTAGCCCGCTTCCCAGCAGCCCAGGACACCTGCCACACCCCATGCACCCCCAAGGCTCTTAAATCCCAACTGGAACCATCAGGGTTATCCAGGTATCCTAGCTCTCCCAAACAGCATGATGTGAGTGCACCCACCCTCTTGGGCTGGTGACACTATTGTCTTTCTTGCACCTTAAACTTGGGCTCGGCATCTACGGCACAGAGAACCATGGGAAGCCGGCCCATGAGAAGCCCAGGGTAAGTAGTGGGATTGGCTACACAGAGCCCCTTAGAGGCTAAAGAGCCTACACAGGGCTCCTTAGAAGGCCTCAGGTGTGATGACCTTATGGGGAGAGGTGCTGAGAGCAGGTTGGGAGGGTCAAGGGGGGCAGGGGAACCTCCCAGGTATGGTGGCCCCGGGAAGAGGCATCATGCCCAATACATGTGCAATGTCTAAGAGCAATTCTCAGACAATTATTGGCCTCTCTGCTTACAGTTCAGCCCAGCACAGAGGAGCATCCTCTGCCAGGACCACAAAAATGTTAAGACAGTCACTTCTGACTTTCTCCTTGTGTTCTGCCAACTCTTGGAAGGACATCAACTCATCCAGGGCCTAGGGTCCTCAAAGCCACGAGCCCCCCAGTCCAGCCCCTCATCTGGCTTCTGTGGGCATTGCACACACATCGTGCATATACATAAATGCAGACAAACACATATAGACATAAAATAAAAAGAAATAAACTTTAACAAAAGAGGGGGAGCTGAGTGACCTCCTTGAGCTTCATCCAAATTGAGGTCTGTGCACCTCCACAGCTACGTCTCAGAATCTCACCACTCAGGCCAACAAGGCTGGGAGTAATCTGGGACTCAGCACTGTAACAGAGACAGGGAATGTAAGAGTGAGTCCCTTGAGGGGAACAACAGTTGTCCCTCTAGATAGCAGACACCCAACGGGAAGAGCATCTGTGACTCTACATGGAGACTTAAAACCCAGGCTCACCGGGGATTGGTGGTGCACACCTTTAATCCCAGCATTCAGGAGGCAGAGGCAGGCGGATCTCTTGTGAGTTCGAAGCCAGCCTGGTCTACAGAGTGAGTTCCGGGACAGCCAGGGTTACACAGAGAAACCCTGTCTCAAAAACACAAACAAACAAATAAATATATAAACCCAGGTTCAAAACCATCCCTACCTAGGGCTCCGAGTCTTACAGATCCTTGTCCACACCAAGGTGTCCAAAGAAACATGGTGACAGAAATCATGGACAGCGAAGTAGAGTGAGCCAGCATCCCTCAAGCTACGGCTGGAGCATGTGAACAATATCCTCTACCACAGAATCTGAGAGGCAAGATCAACCTGATACTGCCCCTGGGCGGTGTAATTAGTATCATTCTCCGCCCTGCTGAGGGGCCAGACCCATGGTAGACGTGCCACTCGGGCATTCAAACTTCACCTGCACAAAGAACTTCCCAAGGAACCCTGGCTGCACTGTGACCCTGTAGGAAAGCTCATTAATGTGCGGTTGGAATCACAAGGACTCTGTAAACTGCGAACTACTGTTTGTAACTTGTAAGTGGCCACAGTTCTTTCCCTCATTTGTTCACATCTCTCTCCGGACTCCTGTGGGGAAATGTCAAGGCTGGGATCACCCACAACCTTGACCATGGGTCTCCCTTTACCCAATGGGCCCTATTCAGCTTAGTTTGAGGAGTGAATGTCTCAGGTGCCCACCCTCAGACCCAAGAGTTAGACAGATGGAGGTGTAGGCAGGCATCTGGTGGGAGTCCCCCCAGAACTCAGGATAAAGGCACAGAAAGCTCCTGTGGCCAGGACTTCCAGACTGCACCTCCACCACAGCCTGCCTGCCACCAACATATAAGTAGTGAGGCCCAAGGTCCTCCTCCCTCTGGGGGAGGCCAAGGTTGTGCCTGGCTGGCTGCCTGTCAGTCTGATCTAGAGTGGAGGAGATGGGGGGCAGAGTGATAGAGGACATGGCCTGATGATAGCACAACAGTATCTGTGTGTCACCACCCAGTGCCTGCTGGAAGACAGAAACAATGGTGTTCCCAGCTCCTCCTCAAGCCAGTCTGGCTCCGTGGTCCCTCCTCCCCATGTCAAAGGTCATCCAAACCTCTGGAAGAATCTCTGCTCCAGGTCAGCTGAATCCTAGACCTCACCTCATACCTCAGTGTTGCAGCAGATGTTTCTGAATGAACTTCCCGCCTCACCCACCTCGCTGAGTCATTCCCATGCAAGTTACAGCAAGAAAGCCCCGAGGCTCCCCATCATCCAGGGGGTGGGTGTTGCCTGCACCCTAGCAATCCTGCCCTCAGACTCGGAGGTGGACATCCCAGACCTACTCTGAGCCTCCTGGCATCTCCTCCAAACCCCACATCTGCCCAGGGTGCTGGCTCTGTCCTAAGCCTCACCCTAACAGCCTTGGTAGCCCCTTCTAGAAAGCACCCGCTTAGCTCTAGCCCTGGCTGATGTTAGGACAGATCCAAGGACACGTTCCTGGAGCACAGGATGGACAGAGAACCATTTCACTTGCCAGTCAGTCCTCTGGCCAGACAGTGAAACCCCAGGTCTCTGCCTACCCACTCTTGGCCATCACCTGACCCTCAGGAGGGGGCTGGGCAGCTAGGACCTCACGCTGCTGGTCCCAGAGTTTATGGAGTCAAATGGCTTATTGGCAGATTGTCCCAAATCATATGGTCCTGGGTGGGTCATTAAGATGAGAAACAGGTTCATCTCAAGCACAAACTCCATTACTCCATTACGTCTTTACATTTACATTACATTTACATTACATACACAAGAAAGCTAGGCGGTCTGTGGTTCCTGGTGGCAAGAGGTCTGGAAGGGCTGAGCCCTGGGCCCAGGATGGAAGCTGAGGGGTGCAGGACAACGGGAAAGGGCTCCATCTACATACAGCTCTTAAGGAGAGTGAAGACTCAGGGCACAGATGTTGGCCAGGCTTTGTACATCCTACCGGGCCCTCCTCCAGAAGGCAGGCATTATCTACGTAATTACTAAGCTCACAGCAGCCAGTATGGGCTGGCCAGCCCTTGTGTCAGGCCCGACAAGAAGAGTCAGCCCTCTCTAAAGGTCCCCAACATCAGCTACCTTCCATGGCATAGTCAATGGGTTAAGAAAGCAGGACCAGAGGGCTGGGTGCGTGGCTCAGTTGGCAGATAGTTTGCCGAGCACACACAGAGCCCAGGGTTCGATCCCCAGCACCACATAAACCAGGCATGATGGCACAGGCCTGTAATCCCAGCACTCCAGAGGTGGAGGCAGGAGGATCAGAAGTTCAAAGTCATCCTCAGTTACCTAGTGAATTTGACACCAGCCTGGAATACATGAGACCCTGACTCAAAAAAGAGGAGGGGCATGGGGAGGGGAGGGGGAAGGAAGGATGAAGAAATGAAAGCAGAAATGGAAAACGATCAGTATCGCCCCCCCCCCAACCCAGGCCTATTCCTAGGAAGTTACCATCACAGAGGACATGGATCCTAGCCAACAGGTAAAAACTGGCCCAGAGAGATGCCATTTCATCATTTGAAAGGGAATGGCAGAGACTTAGTCACTGAAATCTCACGGTAGACTTGTAGTGAAAAGAGCCAGTCACAAAACAGTTTACATAAGATGACTTATATAAAAAAAATACACACACACACACACACACACACACACACACACACACACACACCCATATGAATAAGTACCTAGAAAAAAAAATCTGTTAAGATGCACTGTGTTCATAATCATCACTCCTGGGTGGTAAGAAGGATGGGAGGCTCTTCCTTCCTACGTTACTGCGTGAGTTGCAGAAAAGTTAGTGTTTTATTGCTGATCCCAGCGGGGCCTGGGTGCTAGGCCTGCCTTGTGCTTCTCTGCCGAGCAGGGATCTAAAGATCTGCAAGCTGCCAGGCTGTAGACCTGAAGGTCCCATCTGGACGCTGCTACCCCTTAGGAAGAGCGAAGCCATTCTACTGCGGCTGTGGCTATTGTCCAGTGGCTCGAACAGATTCCTGGGGCCCGCTGGGAGCTAGACAGGGAGTCCACAGGCCTCCTGCAGGGCAGCTGCCCAAGGGCGAGGAGGGTCCTGAACCCCTCTCTTCTTGAAATAAGTGCCTACAGCGGCTTGATTTACACTACTAGACCTTGACTGATGCATCTAGTTGATAAAATTAGTTTTTTCAAAAAAAGGGAAGTGTGGGAAACATTGCAGAAGGGGTTTTCCTCTATCTAGCATTCAGCATGAGGGTCTCAGAAAGCACACGTTCATATGGTCTGGCCTGATCCCAGCATCTCCTGAGAGCATGGAGACAGTGAGCAGCAGACATGAGTGTCCAACTCTAGGGAGGCGATGGCTGCCAGGAGTCCCAGAAATGACATGTCCTTAGATGGGTGGCTGGGAAAGATCTGGTGGATGAAAGAGGGGATGAAGCAGGATGCCCATAAAACACACAAGAGGTAACAGGGATAGAAGCTGGTCCAGGAGTCCACTCTGTAACATAGGCAGCCTGTATCCCAGAGACAAGCAAGGCCCAGATGACACAGATGCCCCTGAGTTCAGGGGTCTACAGTGGGAGAACACAGGCCTCCACAGCAGGTATTCAGTCGGAGCTGGGGCCGCGCAACATGTGAATGTACTGACCGCCTCCACACTGTCCACTTTTGATGGCTCTGCGAGCTGCGAGCTGAGTCACCGTTAAATACAGAGAGGTAGGGCCAGGGAGGTGTGGTTCCGCGGTTAAGGGCACTTTCTGTTCCCAGCACCCACCTGGTGCTTCACAACCATCTGTAACTCCAGTTCCAGGAGATCTGATGCCCTCTTCGGAACCTCCCCATGGAACACAGACATACATATGGGCCAAACATTTATACACAATAAATAAATCTTTTTTTTTTTAAATTAGAGGTAAACTGGATTGCCTCAGGAAACAGAAATCCAAGCGGGTGGGGGTGGGGCTGGAGAGACGGCTAAGCAGTTATGACTACTCGCTGCTCTTTCAGAGGACCCGGGTTTCATTCCCAGCACCCACATCAGGCTGTTCACAACCACCTGTAACTCTAACTGTAGGGGATCTGATGCCCTCTTCTGGTCTCTGCGGGCACCTGCATACACGCGGTATACAGACAAATGGGTAAGCGTACACACAGACACATAAATAAGAATAAGTGAGTCGCCGGGCGGTGGTGGTGCACGCCTTTAATCCCAGCACTCGGGAGGCAGAGGCAGGCGGATCTCTGTGAGTTCGAGGCCAGCCTGGTCTACAAAGCAAGTTCCAGGAAAGGTGCAAAGCTACACAGAGAAACCCTGTCTCGAAAAACCAAAAAAAAAAAAAGAATAAGTGAGTCAAGACAGAGGGAGATTGAGAGGATTGAGGGGGGGGAAGAGAGCGAGAGAAAGAGAGTGAGGAGAGAGAAAGAGTTGAAAACAAAAATTCAGATAGTGAATGCAGTCAGTCCTTTAGTAACTGCTGGTGTCAATATCAGTGGCCCCAGACCATGCTAACCCAGACAACGGGCCACTGGACAAGACACACAGATTAACTCTTACCTCCAGGCATCAGTTCCTTTGCCCTCATCAAGCCATCTATAGATCCCTGGTATCTGGCCAAGGCCGTTTCCACCCAGGGATACCCTTCCCAACCTTGGTGCCTCAGTTCCCTGGCTGCAGAGGACAGAAGGGCTCTGCCTGATACAAGCCTAGCCATGGAAAAGTTTAGCCTGATTCTCACACTATTCTATGAGTGTCTGGCTCAAAAGGGACCAGGCCCATGAGAAAAAAAAAAAAAAATTCCTGCTACACACACATAGAACTCCCAGACCAAACCGGGGATCTAGATGTCTATGACAACCCTAAAGCCACCAGCTTCCTGTCTAAGAGGCCACCTTGGCTTGCTGTCCCTGACAACTCCATCCAGCACTGGTCATTTTCCCTTTAGCACAAGGTCGCTTCCGGAAGGCAGAATTGGTCACTGCCTGCCCTAGCCTGGCTCCTGGTGTCACCTTCCCATGCACAAGTGTTCACACTGGGGAGTGCATGCAGCAGGCCACAACTTTCCCCCCTGGATTTCCTGCCCTGTACACATGCGTGTACCCCTGACCTCTGATGACCACATGCCAGAGAGACAGGAAATGTCTGAGAACAATAAACCTTCATATTTTTCCATTCTCTGTGCTTTGAAGATGGGAGGCACTTTCACTTACACATCAGAATTTTCCATGCTTAGGAGAGAGGGTTGACTTGGCTTCCGGACCCAGGGAGGGCACACTATTGTCCTAAACGCTCCCGCACCATTCCCATGCTCTCCACCATGTGACCAGCATCATCCCCGCCCTAAAGGACACCTGGAAGCACAATATTCCCTCAGAACCCAGAGCACCATCATTTCCTGAGTTATTTAGGGGGTGGGAAGTCTGTGGAGACACTATCAATGGGGAACTCATGCTGTGTGGTACTCATTCTAATCAGGGGAGGACAAGGGTTTAGGAGGACTCAGGCATCAAGCTTACAGGTCCCTCTCTCTGTGTCCTGAGAAGGAGGGGAGACAAGGGTGGAGGAGGACTCAGGCGTCAAGCTTACAGGTCCCTCCCTCTGTGTCCTGAGAAGCCCCCTTGGTCTTCATGCTTCAGGAACACTGAGCCAAACTGCTACATATTTTAAATATCAACTAGAATGCATTCCCAGGGATTCTGGAACCCAGGACTCAGTCTTCAGGTGGGGAGAGCCGGCGACAGTGAAGGGCTGCACAGGGCGGTCTCTGACCATCGGTACCCGCTAGAAAAATGTCTATTACAATTTCCATCCATTTTTAAAATCAAGTTACTTTCTTGTTGAGTTGGCATTCTCTACACACTCTGCATGCAATTCCCTCACCACCTACCAGTTTGCAAACGTTTCTTAGCACTTTTTAAGATTTGTTTTTATTATTTTTAATTATACGTGTGTGTCTATGGAGGGGGGGGTATTTGCACATGAGCGTGGGTGTTCTTGGAGGTCAGAGGCATGGGATACCCCTGGAGCTGGAGTTATTGGCACTGTGACCTACCCAATGAGGGTGGCAGGAATTGAACCAGGCTCCTCTGGAAGAGCAGGAAGCGTTCCTAACCACTGAGCCATCTCTCTGGCCCTTACAACAGTTTTCACATGAGATGCGTTCTTAGCACCTATACTATACAGGACTAAGAAGGCAGGCTCCCAAGCCACAGTGGGCCACCTGCAGGCTTCTGTTTTTGCTAATTCTTACCCTAGAGAAAGGCAAGAAGGGGGAGGGGAACCATCAGCCCCTATGAGACCCAGAGGTATCAGCAAGGGACAAAGAGAAGGGTACAGCCCAGAAGTCATCTCCTAAAGGCCCATCTACATCTCCTCCCACCAGGAGACACTTTGTCCAGGAGCCTGCAGAGTCTGGCTTCTGACCCCCCCAACACAGGGCTTCACAGAGCAATGTTCAGAGTGTGATTGGCGCAGCAGTCTCCCTCAGAGGAACCGTGGGCCACCACCAGATCACTGCTTTTGGTCACTGCTCTGCAGAAGCACTCTTATCTCCTAACGCTAACACACCGCTTATGGGTTTATTTGAGTTAGAAGCTGTTAGTTTACCTTAACCAAGCGTCATTTAGATTAGATATGGGCCACATCCTGAAACTGTCTTTAAATAAAAACACAGAACTGGCAGAGGAAAGACTATTAAAAAAGAAAGATAAGTTGGGTATAATAGTTCACACCTCTAATCCAACATTTGTGCAGCCGAAGCAGGAGGATTGTGGGGCGTTTACCCACCAACCCCACAGCTCCCCAGAGTTTTCTGGAGTGCGAGCAGCAGGAAATATTAGATAGAAGGATTTATTGCGGAGATAAACAGATAGAAAATACAGGATAGCCTCGAGAGGGCCTGGAACCTTTTCCAACGGGCCCGACTGTCTCTGCCCCAGGGTATTTATAGAGATGCCAAGGGGTGGAGCAAAAGACCTCCTCCCCCAGCACAGCCAAGTGCAGACCATCTCAGACAACTGCACTCAGGCCAGTGGTCCTAATCATCCTCTATGCGGACCTGCTGGGTAAAGCCGCGAGGAACCCGAGAACGGGCTCCCACAGAGGATGGCTTGGAGTTGAGGTCAGCCTGGACTATATAGTCAGTTCTGGACCAGCCTGGACAAAGCAAGGAGGGAAGGAATGGAGGGAGGGAGGGAGAGGGAGATTTAGGGAAAGGGAAGAAAGGTAACTAAGGTGGAGGGAGGGGGAAAGTCGAGAAGAGGGGGTGGAGCAGCAGGTAAAGGCACTTGCCACCAAATCAGATGATCTAATCTGAGTTTAATTCCTGGGACCCACATGGTAGGAGAAAACTGACTCCCACAAGTTACCCTCTGACTGACCTGCACATGCCACAGCATGCACACGCACCCCCCAAATAAATAAATAAGCAAATATAAAAAGGAGGGGCTCACAGTGTAGAGGGAGACAGCCTCAGAGGGCAGTTGTGCAGCTCAGCATGAACTTGGGTATGCTTCCTCAAACCTCAAAAGGAACATCACTGGCCGAAAGCCTGCCCCACACCAAGAAATTTGCACCCCTGTACCTGGTACCTCCACCCAGAAGTCCACAGGTTCCTATGGCTGTTCCTCAAACAAGTGCCCACAGAGACACAGAGTCAACTCCCCAAGACCCCCTTTTCTAGTGTTGGCCCCTCAGCTCTGCCATTCATACCGTGGGGCTACATCTATGCATGCCACCCAGCTCTGCAGCCTCCCCCATTGTGATCCTTCCAAGACCACCCCCTCTACAAAAGACAGGCACTGACCACATGACCATGAGGCATCAGGGAAGGGAGGGAGAGTACAGGGGGCAGGGAAAGTTCCCACAAGTTGGGGGGGGGCAGGAAAGTGGCACTGTGCCAAAGACCAAGCTAATGGGGTGCAGAGTGAAGAAGGCAGAGGCATCCACTAGGCACCTGAGCAGAAGACAAGATCACCCAGTACCTGGGGCCATACCTGAGAGTGAAAGGGGATGTTATATCCTGGTATTGATAGAATGTCATCCATCACACACAAATGGACACAAACAGACACACACAGAGACACAGAGACAGACAGACAGATAGACAGGCAAGCGCACACATACACATACACTCTCCATGTCAGTTCAGTGAAGGGAGAGCTGGCAGGCAGTGTGAAGCCACGGACTGAAACACAGGGTCCTGCTCCATGCATTCTGGACCACTGATAGCAGACAGCTATGCAAAGCCATCCCAAGGCCATCCTCAGCTGGACCACACTCTTCAGTCCAAGTTAACACAGGTGCATAGAGGTCCCAGAACCAACCCTTCTTCAAAACTGTGCCAACCAAGCCGATTTCCCTTGCTCTGTGGCCACTACCTCTGCTCAAGGGACATTCTAACTGCCCAAGGTCTCTGCTGGCTGTCAGTGAGGCCTCTTATAAGTGGACAGACACCCCTCATGTCCTGGCATGCTGGAAGCAGAAAGGACAGACAGACACAAAGACGGGGGAGTGGAGCAGCAAGGGAGAGCAGTCCCCACAGACTGCTCACCAGCCCCCCATTGCCACTGGAAGGAATTTAGCCCCTCCCATCCAATCCAGTCAGTGTGGCACCCACAGTCCCTGATGCCATCACATCTTAGCACCTCTAGCAGCCTTCACCACACCCCTACAGATGGTGCCTGTCAGTCCTGCTTCCACTGAGGTAACTGAGGTACCTCAGGAAGACAGACCCTGATCTCCACATGCCACATGAGCCAGGGGGCAAAGTGGACCCAAAGGCCCAAAGGAGAGGCAGCCACACACCAATCTCTGAGCCACCTTCTAAACTCCTGTCCTCCACCCACCTCTCCACGGCTAGCGGCTCCCAGGTCTTGGTGGAGATGACAAATGCTACCTGTCTCCCCCTCCATCAGCAGCACCCTCCCGGCTCCAGAATCCAGGCTGGAGGTAAAATGGTGGGACATTGGAGATGAAAGGGATGTGGTCCAAGAAAGGCAGTACTCCCACCCTAGGGAGCTGCCCTCACCTGAGACCTCAGCAACCACTAATCCCCAAACCAGGATCCATAGCTTCCTGTGTTTGGTGGGGACCAGCAACATCCAAACACCCCAACAGAGCAACCCCGCGGCTGACAGGAAGCCAGGAAAACCCAATGCAGGGACAGAGAAAGGAGGCTGGTATGGCCTAGGGGAGCCACGCTTTATCTCTCCTCTGACATTCGCCATCTGTATAGCGACCTGGGGGCGTGAGGCTATCTCCATGTCCAGAAAATAGGGAGCTAAGCTGTCACTCTTATGGAAAAGCCACAGGCACTCAGGGCTTGCCTGCTCACCCAACGTTCACTTTCATGAGCAGCAGCACCCCAGGAAAATGCAGGCACAATGCCCCCAAAGACAATATACCTCTTCCAACAGCTCTGGAATGTGACATGTCATATACTGTGCACATTTGACACCCGATGTCCACTGACCAGTCTAAGGAGCTAAGAGTCAGCATGACTCCTTTCCCTTATACGGGATCCCGAGGTACTGGGGACACATTCAAGCCCCCAAATGAGACTGTCTCCCAGAAACTCTCTGTGTTCTGCAGGATTGCAGGATGTCTGCCCCCCATTGCCACCGGAAGAAATTAAAATTGTGTTGGAGGCGGCCCGTGGTGGCGCATGCCTTTAATCCCAGCACTCGGGAGGCAGAGCCTGGCGGATCTCTGTGAGTTCGAGGCCAGCCTGGTCTACAGAGTGAGTTCCAGAAAAGGCTCCAAAGCTACACTGAGAAACCCTGTCTCAAAAAACAAAAACAAATTTAAAAAAAACAACAACAAATAAAGGTGCGTGCCACTATGCCTGGCTGGCACCCTTCTTAAAAAAAAAAAAAAAAATTGTGTTGGAATGGCTGAAGTGGACCCTATCTAAAGTGGACCCTGGTGTGTGTGTGTGTGTGTGTGTGTGTGTGTGTGTGTGTGTGTGTGTG
>CABHPP010060254.1:0-16991 GCA_902168425.1 Peromyscus attwateri
AAAAAAAAAAAAATCTTGGACTAAAAGCCATATTTCAGAAAGTTGAATGGTTAGGAGATTTGTGTTAGGAGGCTGGAGTGATGGCCCAAGGTTTAAAAACACTGGCTGCTCTTACGAAGGACTGGACTTGATATTCAACACCTCAGGCACAAAACACAGCATCTGGTGTACAGACAACCAAAACACCCATACACATAACTGATTTTTTGTTTTGTTTTGTTTAAGAGAAATACTAGCAAATAAAAGGTTCAGGGAAAAAATAAGTAGATAAGACTGGAGGAGAGGCAGTAGGTTACAGCAATACACAGTATGGGGGGGTGGTGGTGATAGAGATTTTAGCACAGGTGGCAGACTAGTTAGAGAGGAGCCATAGAGACTGATGTGACCCTGTGCTCAGCAGGTAAGTTTAGACGGTAAAGAGATGACCTTGGTTTGTACACACTAGTGTGGGCAGGGCTGAGGAGGTGCCTGGTAAAGTGTCGGCTGGACAAGCATGAGGACCTGAGCTCAGTCCCACACCTGGCAGCACAGACCTTTAATCCCTGTGGTCCTATAGCAAGATGGGAGGTGGAGACAGGAGAACCCCAGGAAACCCTGAGCCAACACACAGCATTGAACAATGAGAAGATTCTGTCTTAAGATGCAAGACAGCCTGAAGTTGCCCTCTGACCTCCATGCCGGTGCCATGGTACAAGTAGGCCTACAGTCCTACAAACACAGATATGCACACGTGTATGTATGCACCCACCAGGGGACAGAGTTGGCCTTGAGATGGGTCATAATTTGGTAGCCTCTGCTTTAGTAAAATGAGAAGGGTCTAGAATAAAGTTTGAGGGCTAGAGAGAGATGGGGATGTTTGTGCTGTAGATCCATTGCCTAGTATATATGCAAAGCCCTGGATTCAGTCCTTAACACTGCAAAGAAAAGAAAAAGAAAAAAGGGATGAATTAAAGTATGAATAGACACATGAACTAATCAGTGAGCAAGATCTGAATGATACTGTATATTTCTATAAAATTTTATGTCTTTCATCTAAATTTCTAGGAAATTAAATGGACACAAAATTCAAGGTAGTGGTCCTTTCCTGGGAGGTATTGTAAGAATGGGATCTAGTGTTTGAGAGTTGTTGGTAATGTTGATTGGAGCAATTTTGAGACAAACTCATCCAGCCCAAGCTGGCCTTTAAGTCCTAATCCCCCTATTTCCATCCAGTGAGTTTTTAAGTAATACAAGTTTCATTAAAATTTTGTTAGTCATAGCTTATTCTTATTTAGATTTTAGAAGATAAAGACCAAACATAGTGACTGAAATTATTTCACAGTAATTGTTGTAATATAAACTTAACCAGTTGGGTTTACTTCAGTATTTTGCTTTTAACGTCAGATTTCAGATGATGATAAAGAAAAAGGAGAGGGAGCTCTTCCAACTGGAAAATCTAAAAAGAAAAAGAAGAAAAAGAAGAAGCAAGGTGAAGATAACTCTCTCTCACAGGTAAAGTTCCTGAACAGTGAACATTCATTATGTATGATACACCGCTGTGGGTGGTATGGAAAGTGATGTCCAGACACTAAGAATATGTAGAGATAAATGACAGCATGAGAACCATCTATAAAAATGTCTGTTTTGCCTGCGTGTGTGTATGTGTACCACATGTGTCCTAGTACCCACAGAGGTCAAAAGAGGCTGTCAGATCCCCTGGAATTGGAGTTATAGGTGGTTGTGAATCACCATGTAATCGAACCCAGTACCCTTAAAAGAGCAACAAGTGATCCTGGCCACTGAACCATCTCTCCTGCCCCCTCCAGTGAGTTTAAAATATGAAAGTTGGACATGTGAAAATTAGGACATGTTAGAGAATTGCTACATAGTATTAGTATAATAAAAATTGTATTACCCTGGGTCTAGAGAGATGGCTCAGCAGTTAAGAACACTGGCTTCTCTTCCAGAGGTCCTGAGTTCAATTCCCAGCAACCACATGGTGGCTCACAACCATCTATAATAGAATCTGATGCCTTCTTCTGGTATGCAAGGATACATGCAGAGTACTTACACATAAAATATAAATAAATTTTTAAGAATTGTATTACCTGGTCTGTGTATTCTTTTGCCTCTTCATTCCCTGAGTCCTGCTTGAACTCTTAGCCCTCCCCAGTCTCTGACTGTTCTTCATAATGAAATGATCTTGTTCATCAAGAAGATAGGCAGGGACTTGGGAAATGTCTCATTTGATGAAGTGCCTGTAATCCCAGCCTCAGCAGAGAAGGATGGGGTCAGAGACAGTCAGGTCCTTGAAGCTCATTTCTAGCCTGTCTCATCAATTGATGAGTTCCAAGTTCGGCTGCATGCTGAACTTAAATTCACATCAGAATTTTGAGTTGTTCTTCAAACTTACTGCTGTCATATCACATTCCAAAGAGCATCAGTATTGGAAGGAAACGTTTTGAATGGCATTTGCTTATGTGTATGTGCTTGTACCTGTGCCACAGCATGTGTTTGGAGGTCAGAAGCCAACTTCTGAGAAGTCAGTTCTCTCCACTATGTGGGTACGTAGTTGTTAGAACAGTCACTCGAGTCTGACATTCTCATGCCTTGACGTGCAGTAAGTTCTGTGTGTTCTTTTCTGTTAGGAAATACCGTCTTTTAAAACAATACAATTTAGTTACGCTCCTACTTAATATTCTAGTGCATATATTTATTACATATATTGTAATGTCATCTAGAATTAGTTCGTTAAACTTTGAATGTCTAAACAATGAACACGGGAAGCATTAAAACTTAAACAGGACCTTAGAAATTTCCTGGGTGAACTTTCATAGTTAAGAGAAACTAAGAGATTTGTCCCTGGAATTACATGGCTGAGTCATGTCATGACCAGATTGGAGTTCTCTGTATAGCCTTTATAATATGTATATGTGAAGACATTACTCCTTGAAGAAGTCACTAAGTGAAACTCTGTTTTTAAAGTCTTGTTTCCATTATCAGCCTCTTTGCTGTGAGCTTCTTGTAAGTTGAATATTAGTTTATTCTTTTTGGGTTGGTCTGTTGATAGAATGGTTTCCATTCTGGGGTGTGTTTGTGTTAGTATATGTAATTTAAGGGGGCAGGATTTGGGACAGGAGTTCACTCTGTAGCCCAGGCTGACCTGGAGCTTGTAGCAATCTTCCTGCCTTGATCACCAGGTGTTGGGATTACAGGAATGAGCTCACCATGCCTAGCTTGGACACCTTTTTAAGTGAATTTATTTTCTTAGGATATCTTTGGGACAACAAAGTGAGTTTTAATCAGTAAAGAATGAAGAAATTTAATCTCACGGACAGCTTTCTTCTGCAGGACACAGAAGAACTAGAAAAGGACATTAGAGAAGAGCCTCCCCTGAATACCTCCAAAGCCCGTCCAAAACAGGAGAGAGCTTTTTCCCTGAAGACCATGAGCACTAGTGATCCAGCTGAAGTACTCGTCAAAAATAGCCAGGTGATTTTTAAAGAATAGTAAAGGTTTCTTGACTTAATAATTACAGAGTAATTAACATTTTATTGAAGTACTATGCAAGTACACACCATTCTGAGTAGTGTGGTAGAATGTCATGCCATGTAAAGCGCCTCCATCTATCACTGGGTACTCATTGATGTTATCATATTGGTTGTTAAACTACATTGGTGCTTGTATGCAAATAACCTTCTTATTTTACATAATAAGTCTGTTGCTGATCAAAGAGAAGCTATATGTGCTTCTCCATTAAGTGAAAAGATTTTCAGCTCAGAAAAGAATGGGGGGGGAAAGCCAGGTAGTGGTGGCCCACAACTTTGATCCTAGCACTGGGGAGGCAGAGGCAGGTGGATCTCTGTGAGTTCAAGTCCAACCTGGTCTACAGATCGAGTTCTAGGTCAATTAAGGCTACACAAAGAAACCTTGTCGCCAAAAAAAAAAAAAAAAAAAAAAAAAGTGTGTATGTTGAGGTTGCTGAGATCCACTGAAATATTGAAAAGAGCAATGTATCAGGGTGGGGCACACCTTTGATCTCAGGAGGCAGAGGCAGGTGAAACTCTGGGTTTACGACTAGCCAAGGCTACATTTTTAGACCCTGTCTTAAGAAAAAAGAAAACAAAACACAACAGAAGCATGGGTTTTGGTACTACCTACAGTTTCAAGCACCCACTGCTGATCTCGAAACAGAGTCCCCCAGTGTTGAAGAGGATTACTACACTATACTTTTTCCTCTAAACATCTAGGCATGTAAAGGATAGAAGACCTAAGAGAAAGTGCTTTTACCGGCTGCATTTACCCAAAGTACACGCCTTAATATGACCTGTTCAGTTTCCTAAAATGTAACATTTGTTTAAAAATTCGGTAACAATTTTTTGAAGTTTTCTTATTGTTTTGCTTCAGTTTGGTTTTGCTTCAGTTTGATTTTGTTTTGTTTATTGTTTGAGTTAAAGTTTCATATAGCTCTGGCTGGCTGACCTCAAACTCACTGTCTAGCCAAAGCTGGCATAAATTCCTGATCCTCTTGCCTCCACATTTCAAGTGCTGGAGTTTTAGGCATGTACCTCTGTAGCTGACAATGACATATTTTTTAATCATATGCTTTTTATGGAAATGTTGATGAGTCAGAAGAAACTAGTTTATGAAGGGTCTGGATCAGTGACTTGAAACAAAACCCTGATTTCTCATTGGGTAACTTGCATGTGGTGGTTTGAATACACGCCCCCCATAGGCTCATACATTTGAGTATGGTTATGAAGTAGTAGAACTCTTTGATAGGATTAGAATGATTAGAAGGTGTGGCCTTGTTGGAGGAAGTGTGCCACTGAGGGTGGGATTTGGGGTTTCAAAAGCCCATGCCAGATCCAGTCTCTCTGGGCCTGTGGAACAGGATGTAGCTCTCAGCTACTGCTCCATCACCATTCTTGCCACCATGCTTCCTCATGGTGACTAACCCTCTGAAACTATAACCAAGCCCCCAATTAAATGCTTTCTTTTATTAATAGTTGTCTTGGGCTGGGTCATGGTTGCACATTCCTTTAATCCCAGCACTTGGGAGGCAGAGGCAGGTGGAGTTTGAGGAGAGCCAGGGCTACTCAGAGAAACCCAATCTCAAAGAAAAAAAACAAAAACACACACACAAAAAAACAAAAAACAAACTGCTTTTGTCATGGTGTCTATTATAATATATCCTAGCGGGCTGCAGAGTTGGCTCAGTGGTTAAGAGCACATGTTGCTCTTACAGACCAGGGTTTGGTTTCCAGCACCCACGTGGTGGCTCACAACCATATGTAATTCTAGTTGGGCGCCAGGCACATGATACATATACGTACTTGAGACAAAACACACACATAAAACAAATCTAAATAATTTAAATAAAATATATTTGTTTGAATTACCTGACTCATGCACACATTCAAAACTTGTTGAGGTTTGTGTGCCAACCTCAACAAGTTGGAGGAACTAGGCTACAGCAGTAGATAAGACAGCATCCCTGTCTAAGAGAACGTGGAGTCAGTGGACCGCTCTGACGACAGGACTGCTGAGAGAGGGGACTCTAGCAGTATTGTCCTACAACAGTGACAATCATATTTCCCACCTAGATTGGATGCTTTTAAATTCCTTAGTGTTCTGAGGTAAAGGGATGTGATCTCAGTATACATAAAGGTTTAGGAGTGTTTGACATTCTAGTGTTTTCTCTAAGTAATGCTCAGAGGTCATTTTATGAAAAAGCAGTTGAGCCTTTTTATGACTTAATGTAAGTAAAGTGAGAAAATATAAGGGGAAGAAGATGAGAAGTTCTAACAAAGCTGTAGGTGTGGTGTAATGTAAGGAGCTCTAAGGAGGTGTGAGCAACATGAATGTAGATTCAGTACCTTAGAGAAGGAAAGAATGCTAGCAGCTTTCTGAGCTCACATCACTTTTCTTGTGTTTGTGGAGCCAGGTAGAGTAGGAGCAAAAGAAACAGAAGTTCCCCTTGTTTTTGTGTTCTGGGTGATGGTGAGTATTAAAGCTGACCAGTGAAGTAATCCACTCAGCTCTCTGTCACACCCCTGTGTCATTCCAAATAAGCATTCTTAATATTGCTCTTACGAATCACACTACCCTAAACTTCTATCATTACTAGACTCAAAAGTCTGAAGATCTATACTGGTTGCTTGAATCAGTAGGATTCTTCCCACAGTCTGCTTGTGGAGCACACAAGCTGCTGCTGTTTGCAGTATCCCTGCTTGCTAGGGAAGAGGTTAGGTCTGATCATTGAGAAGGATGCCCTAAATTCAAAGCCAGCCTAGGCCAAGACTGGAGGTCTCAAAAAAAATAAATAAATAAAAATAAAAAAACTAAATAGATAAATAAAAGTAATTCACTATTTTTGTCTTTAACAGTTTTGATGAGTTCAAAGTTGGCAGAAATTGATTGAACTTCTAAAGTGCTATTTATAATGAAACGAGATTCTTATTTGAGATTCATTAGCTCTTTTAACTTTTGTTTTCTTTTTCTTTTTTGTGATTTTTCGAGACAGGATTTCTTTGTGTAATAGCCCTAGCTGTCCTGAAACTCACTTTGTAGACCAGGCTGGCCCCTAACCCACAGAGATCTATCTGCCTCCTGAGTGCTGTGATTAAAGGAGTGCGCCACCATGCACCAAACTAAATGGAGAGCCCACTGGGGAGTGTATGGTCTTACTCATTCTGGCAGGGGGCCCAAGTTGGTAAAGGTTATTTTAAAAAAACTTATCCCCAAAATTAGCTTTTGATGATTTTAACTTGTCTATATTTATCTGTTTTATCTCACTGTATTCATAGATGTTGTAGATGATGCCGTGTTTAGTTATGCCACTAGAGGGCAGAAATGAGATATAGTGCTACCTATAAATAATTAGAAACCATTTTGCTTGCTGCTGGTCTCTGGATATTGCTATATTACTTAATATTATATGAAATTTATACAAAATCCTGAGATAATTTTATTCCAAAATAGCCTATCAAGACTCTTCCACCTGCTAACTCTACCGAGCCATCTGTTACCTTATCAAAAGGTGACTCTGACAAGAGCTCTTCCCAAGTGCCACCGATGTTACAAGACACAGACAAACCCAAGTCAAATGCTAAGCAAAATAGTGTGCCTCCCTCGCAGAGTAAGTGCTCTGTTTGTCTTCTTGCATCTTTCTGACATCGTGTAAAGGTTCTGATCTTAGGTGTCTGGTAGGATAGTAGAACAAACCCTGCCTTCCGAAAGTGCATGGTTCCTTGAAATTTCACAGAATTGAGTTGAGGCCCAGGCTGCTACGATAACCTGAGCAGTGAAGATAATGAGAAGCTGGCTTGGCATATCTGCTCTGCTGGCTCCTTGCCTTTTTCCTTTGCACATGTTCCTGGGCTGCGTGTTACTGTCTTTCCCTCCTTTTCTCCAGCTGTCAAGCAACATAATAGTGCCCCATCTTAAAGAGAGGTGGGAGGAAGGGGGAGGAGAAGGAGGAGAAACTGTTTCTGTGGGTTGGCACCAGTTGAGTATAAGCAGTCACAGTTAATACCTTGACTTGGAAAAGGAGGGAAGCAGGTAACAGCTGACTTGAAAAGATCCAAGACTAGAAAGCTGAAAACATAAAAAATTTGAGCAATTAAAAGTTTTCTCATAGTTTTTACTTTTATGTTACTGATCTATACTGACTAGCCACCTTATATTTTTCTCAGCTCACCCCCTCCCTCTTTTTTCTTTTTTCTTTTAGCCAAGTCTGAAACTAACTGGGAATCTCCAAAACAAATAAAAAAGAAGAAAAAAGCCAGACGGGAAACGTGAATTTTTTTTTTCCTGAATTGGACATGTGTTTACAAACACTGTCTTGAAGATTATGCTGTTTATGCAATAATTTGTGAACATGTACAGAATTTTATATAAATTTAAACCAATTTTTAAAACAAAACTGAACACAACCACCATAAAATGGAATCAAAGGAACATTAATTTATGAGATTAAGAGGTCAACAGAATACATACTACAGTGCTGGAAGACACTTGGGAGAGTCTTTTCAATTGAACGAGAATGATCTTCATTGAAGAATATTATCCTGGTTTTACAACAGTTCCCTGTTTACAACAGATTGTGCCCTGTCTCTCATCTGAGCTGAGGAATAGTGGGTTCTGATTAGAAAGAAGGCCGCCTAGAAACCAGTAGGCAGCTCCTTGGATCTTATGCACGAACTTAGACCATTTGAATCTGTTTTATGCTTAAATCAAAGTGCTTTGATCAAATGTGTAATCTGCCATATCTTTACATATTTGTTGTAGCAGTTTGTATTAAAAGAATCACAAGTGCAAATAAAAAGTCATTTATCATTTGTTTAACTAAACTGTCTTGGTTTAGTTTACAGTTCTTAAAAATTCTTAAAACATTGAAAAATGCAATTGACAAACACTTGTATGGCTTACAAAGTTATTTTTGATAGTCTTACATTACTTGAATTATTCAAAATAACAGTATATTTTAAATTAAGAAAGGTAAACTATATTATTTGTTTGATATGTTTAAGGCTGAGACTAACAAAATAATGCTCTTGTTTATGATTTGAAAACTTCAGGCAAAATCCAACTTACTATTTTCCTTTCCCTAGCAGTTTTTCAGTGTCAACTCTTAGTTGCTAGTAATTTTTACTTTAAAAATGAAGTAATTCACAATTTTTGAGCATATGATGAAGAATGGAAAAGTAGTCAGACAGCTTTAATTGACATTGTGGAGACCTCCAGTTATCAGGAATACATTTTTTTACTGCCTTAACCTGTAGTGCGTAGAATATGCATCAATTTCTTGAAGGGGATTCATGTTTTTATAAGAATTTTCATGTAACTATTGCAATTGTGGTCAAAAAAGGAACGTTTTCTGCTTGAAACTGTTGATTTAAATGATGTGTGATCTGTCACCATTTTCAGGCACTGTGTGATCTCTAGGAAACTGGCAGGCCTCTCTGTAACTGTTAATAGTGCATGCTTGGCCATGTACACTGTAAATAGCCTTTACCAAACGTGTTTGACAAGGACCATAATTAACATCACCTTAGTGAATTGTGATAAAGAAAAAAGCCATGATTTATTGATGTGAGTGGCTTGTTTTCATGTGGCGCCGGGAATGAACCTGTTTAAAAGCTATAACCAATGGTACTGATCTATCATCAAAAACTGTCTTTATTATTTGACTGTAGTTTAATAGTATTTTCAGCTAGGGAAGCTATAAGATGTAAAATGGTTTAGTTCTTTCTGCTGAAGACTGGCCTTATTAAAGGACGGCTTTCCTCACAAGCGATTAACAACTTTTTTTTTTTTTTTTTTAATCAGGTGTTAACATCTGTTTCAGGAACATGGCAGTGTGTTTACATGTCGTCAGAAGTTTTGTTTGAATGGGATTTCTAAATTAATTGACTTGTTTAAATAAATTCAGAAATGGATAGCATTGTTTTTATTTGCTTCACTATTGGGTAAATAATAGCTGATATGCCGGGAATGGAGCCTTCAGGTGGCTCTGAGCCGCACACTCCCTCAGGGGGGCTGCCACGTTGTGTCATAAGGGATTTTGATGGGGTCTGTAATTACAGAGTGTGCCAAAAGGTCAGTGCTCAGAAGTTTAGTTGAACTCTCTCAACTCTACCTCACCGTTCCTTTCTCTTACAATTCTTTGGGCTAAGTCAAACGTGAAACGTTATTTCTTGTTTCAGTATCTCCCAATTCAATCACTTCCTTTAGGAGGGGCACCTACACCAGGTAGCAACAATCCCTTCTTTGTGAGGAGAAATGTGTCATGAGAGTAGACAGAGCACAGGAGTACTCTGGGTGGGTCGGTGTGGAGATGGCCTCTGTGCCTTCCTTCTCTCTGGCTTAGGAGCCAGGCCATTGGTTTCTTTTTCAGGAGGCAGCTATACAAGTGAAAATTAATCCAGTTCTCTTGACAGTGTTGATTGCCCATTGCATTTTTGTAGATCTTTATGTGGCAGGACAGTGATTCTTGTCACTGAACAGAGGAACTGATTTCTGTCATCAACTCAGAAAATACTGAAATCTAGGTAATGGTGATTAGGGGGTGGCAATAAAGAGGGCCTGCTGTTTTGTACTGACTGGGGTGAGGTCCCCTGATGCCACCTGCCTTCCTGCCATGGGCTCTGTAAGGATGTGGCCTGTCAGAGTTTTTCAACTGCATCCTCCCCATCTGTACCCTACATTGAGAAACAGTTGAGAGAGTCCAAAAAGAAAGTATTGAAATAAGAGATCTTTAATGTAATTTACCATGTTTAATTTGTGCATGTATTTTATTGTTGAGGGGAGGTTGAAATAATTTATCCAACTCTAATAGTATTTCAAAATAGGCTAATCCAGTTTGTGTTTGAGTTAAAGATCCCAGAAGGTAATGATTAATTGCAGAGTTTAGTTTTTCTTAATTAAAAGCAGTCCTCTATTAATATAGTATGAAATATCAAAATTTAGGATCTGGGTTCTAAGGTGTCTAGTGGCTATCCTAAGGTTCTCCTGTAAGCTCATTGCATAAACTGGAATTGGAATTGCTTTCAAAAGACTCGGGGAATGAAAATATGTCATGTATAAGTTGCACTGAGTGTTGTAAATAAAACAGACCATTTTTGTTTTGTTTAAATTGCTTGTTACATTCTCTGCGGGAAGGGACTTTGTCCTTTTACATTGGTCTAGTAAGATATCAGGCCATGCCGGGTGTGGTCGAGAACACCTTCAAATCCCAGCACTTGGGCGGCAAAGACAGGCGGATCTCTTGTGAGTTTGAGAGCTGCCTGGTCTAAAAATGGAGTTCCAAGACAGCCAGAGCTACACAGTGAAACCTTGTCTCAAAAAACAAACAAAAAGATATCAGGCACTTTGTTCGTAGGTTTTCTTTTTTCCTTTATGTTAAAGCCATGGTTTCAGGCTTTGCTACCAAGGAGTCAAGTGAGTAATTGCAGCCTGGTATGCATGTGTGTGTGTGTGTATATATATATATCTTTAATCCTAGCACTCAGGAAGCAGGAGCAGGCAAATAGATCTCTGTGAGTTCAAGGCCAGCCTGGTCTACAGAGTGAGTTCCAGGACAGCCAGGGCTACACAGTGAGGCTGAATTGGTAAGTTCCAGATTTACAGAGACCCTGCCTTTAAAAAGGGTGTGGAGTTATCCAAGAGGACATCTGTTGTGATGTCTGGCTTACACACATGCATGCACAAACATAAACATATATTACCCACAGAAGGTCTAGGGAAGCCGCCCAAGGCTAGTGTAACAGTGTGGCAGTTGAAGATCCTTCCATGTTGAGGACAGCCCAGTTTCACTACACACTTCCTATCAGTGCCTGAGTCACGTGGAGGAAAGTATTGCCCAGAGAATGTTCGTAGAAATTACACTAGAGACTTAATTTGCAGAATGGGATGGTAGTGGCAGGGAATAGTTTTTGGTTTTTTTGTTGTTTTGATTGTTTTGGTTTGAGACAGGATGTACTACTGTACCCGACCTTATTTTCTCCTTATAGATTCTGAAAGAATTTCTGCCACTCAGTGATGGCTTTGGGGCTGGGGGATTGGCAGAGGTAAGCATGAGGTCCTGACTCCCAGCACCTTCATAAAAGACCAGGAGTGACCACATACCTGCTTGTAACCCCCGACTTCGGGTGACAGCAGGATCATGGGGCTTGCTGGAGGCAGCCTAGTTGCAGGTTCGGTAGGAGACCATCTCAAGGGAGTAAGGTGGCAAGTAATAGAGTAGGACATCCAGTACCCCGCTCTGGCCTGTGCATGTGTACATGCCACTGTGCTAAATGACTGGTTGAAACTGGAGACAGGCTGAAACAGCGCACACTGCAAGTGTAGATTATAAATTGTAATAAATGCCTAGACATGCAAAATCATTAGAAAATTAAACACTACCCCTGGCCAGGTGGTGGTGGCACCCACCTTTAATCCTAGCACTCGGGAGGCAGAGGCAGGCAGATCTCTGAGTTTTGAGGCCAACCTGGTCTACAGAGGTAGTTCCAGGACAGCCAGGGCCACACTTAGAAACTACCTCAAAAAGAAAAGCACTGCTACTGTTTTGTTCTTTCTGAATATTTTTAACAGGACAGTGATCCTAACTCCAGCATCAAGACATGCATGTGTTTTATTACATTAGTGGGGGGGGGGGGGTCGCACAAGTTACTGTGACACTCATGGAGGTTACTTGAAGAGAAATCTCTTCTCTCCTTCCACCCTGTGGTCCCAGGGATCAAACTCAAGTCTCCAGGCTTGGCAGCAAGCACTTTTACCCACTGAGCCATCTTGCTAGCCTGACCATTTTATTGCTATGCTTTCCCTTTAATTTGTACCAAAGTTTTCAAAATTAATATATGTTAAGTTTGCAGAGGCTTAAAGAGGAAAACCCATAATTCATTACATTTCCCATCAGGGCCAAGCATACATCCTGATGTACCTCCAGCCTACATCCAAACAGGCAAGTAACATCCTGACATATTTCCTGCCTGTGAACCTCCCGCCCACATATGATAAGCACATCTGGTGCACATGTGTCATACAGTTTAGGGGAGTGAAAACACACGACTTATCTCCCATAAACAATAGCCTCCAGCAGATCAGAAACATTTTTGTTGCATGGATCTAAGGCATAGTAATTAAAATGTAACTTTGGCTCAAACAATGTAACACTTCTAGAAACTTGAAAGCATAATAAAAAGGTTCCTCTAAAACCACCACTCTTCTTAAATGAAACATTGCCTGCATGGGAACTTCAGAAGTGAGCTTGGCTGTTGTGTAATGGATGAAATGGCTACTCAAATGCCTGTTTGGGGAGAAATGACTAAGGATCCCAGGTGATGTGTGCTCTGGTCTCAGCCTTTTCACACAGCCACCCTTAAGACATTGAGCCTGAGTAAGTTCCTGAGTACTCATAGTACAATGGCTAGATGTGAGTGGTGTCATGGAGGTCAGTGCTCTTCTAGGGGCATGAGAATCATATGAAGTGTTGGCTAGAGATCTGTCAAACACCAAAGGGAGTTCATGGTACAATAACAAGTGCTGTTTTGAGACTTAAGGCAATGGAATAATTACAAATTATTCTCTTCTAAAGTGCTTTTAATATGTTAAAATAGGATTTAATATGTTAAAATACTATTATAGCAATTCCCATATCTAGTCAGAATTGAAACAGCTCAAATAATGAAAAGTGAGAGAAAACCTGCCTAAGCACTGGCCTAGCAAAGGAGACGTCCTGGAATCAGATGTGTCTGTCCTAGAATCAGATTAAGGATGCATATGGAGTTAGTTAAATTATAACAGGTTCAAGGTATGTGACTTTAGGCTGAAATGTATTTAACAAAATTCAGTAGCAGCTGAGCGTGGTGAAGCACACCTTAAATCCCAGTAGAGGCAGGTAGAGCTCTTGAGTTCAAGGACAGCCTGATTGTGCATAGTTCCAGGACAGCAGGGATATGTAGAAAGACCCTGTTTTGAAAAACAGTTCAATAGCCATTGCCCCAACCCTTTTTAAAATTTAAGTGCAGTGAAGAGTCATCTCAGCACCCGGGAGGCTAAGGCAGGAGAACTTGGATTCAAGAGCAGCCTGGGTTATATAATGACACTGTCTCAAAGTAAGAGAAGTCATCTCAAAGTCAGCTAGTCAACGTAGTCTTGGGCTTACCGACATTCATTAAAGGAAATCAACAATAAAACATTGAAAAGGGTTATTGATTAACTTCCTGATTATTAAATCAGAGAAGATAGCACTAAGCAGACAGCACACTGAAATAGTGAATACATAAAACTCTAGACCCCTGATAGACAAAGTAGAAAAATTTCTAGTTGTATTAACTAAAATGATTATAAAGAAAATTGGAGGAGCCTGGCTGTGGTTGTGCATGCCTTTAATCTTTAATGCCAGCGCTCAGGAGGCAGAGGCAGGCAAATCTCTAAGTTTGAGGTCAGCCTGATCTACAGAGTGAGTTCCAGGACAGCAGAGAAAAAAGGGGAGAAAGGGGGGGGGGAGAAAATTGGAGAGATGACTCAGTGGGTAAGACCTCTGTTGTGCTTGTTAGAGGACCCCAGTTTGGATCCCCAGAACCCACATAAAGTCAGACACAGTAGTGTCTTATATGCCTGTAGTCAGTGTTCTTATGATGGGGTGGGAGACAGGATTCCCAGAAGCTTGGTGGGCAGCTAGCCTTTGCAAAACAAGAGACCTTGACTCAAGGTGAAAGGTAAGGACTGACAGCTGGGATTGTCTCTGACCCTCATGCCACAGCACACAGCAGTTTGCACCACAGTGTGTGCTAATACACTAATAGGGGGCTGGAGAGATGATACATGGGTAAGAGCACGGGCTGCCCTTCCAGAGGACACAGGTTCAGTTCCCAGCACTGCTGTGGAATAATCCTTCTGTACACTGTAAATTACACTGTGATTGGTTTAGTAAAGAAACTGACTGGCCAATAGCTGAACAGGAGGATAAGGTTAGGTGGGAAAACCAGACTAAGGACACTGGGAAGAAGGGTGGAGCCAGAGGAGTCTCCATCAAGACAAGGAGAGGAAACAGGAGGTTCAAGATGAAAGAGGCAATGCCATGTGGCAGAATGTAGATTAATATAAATGGGTTAATTTAAGTTGTAAGAGATAGTTAATAATAAGACTGAGGTATCAGCCAAGCATTTATAATTAATATTGTCTCTTGTGGTTATTTGGGAGTGACTGCTGGGACACGGGAGAACTCCACCTACACAGCACCTATAGTTCACAACTGTCTTAAATTCAGTTCTGGGGGATCTGAAGTCTGTTCTGGCCTCTGTGAGCACCAGGAATGTACATGGTATGTAGATACACATGCAATGTAGATATACATGCAGGCAAAACATGCATAGATAGAGAATAATTTGTTTAATTTCTATTAAAAACTAAAATTACTTGAAAATTTAGCAAAGAAGGCTAGGGAGATGGCTCAGAAATTAAGAGCACTGGCTGTTCTTCCAGAGGACCCAGCCGCTGCATAGTGTTATGCCCAGATCACAGGGGACCCCCAAAAGACCACTATGGAGATCAAATCCCATATGTAAGAGCAAAGAGCCTTTATTTCAAGCTCAGAGCTTGGACTCTCTGTCTGATGCAGCAGTGAGAGCAGAGAGCCCCGAGCCCAAGCAGGGTGGGGTTTTTATCATAGCAGAGGTTGGACTGAGGGGATTTCTAAGGTTCAGGATCTTGATTGGCTGACATTTGTCTAGGGGCATCTGTAAAAGGGAAATAGGTGTGTGCTAGGCTCAGGGACATATGGCAATCTTACCTAATCTTATCTAAGGGTTGGAACATTTGGGATGTCTGGTACTTCCCCTTAGACACTGGCCCATCCCTGGGTAGATCCCTGGATGGTGTTAGCTTATGACTTTTCCTGGATCTGGGTGTTGCCTGCCAGTAAGCCTGTCACAGAATCTGTGTCTGGGTCTCTAAGCCTGTCATGGCAGTTGTGTGATCAAGCTGTTTTGGGACCCCTCCTCATGTTCCTCCCTTCACAAGTACCAATGGCAGGACCCAGGAATGGGTCCTGCCTGTTCAGGGTTCAATGGGATGGTATTGGGACCTAAGAACCATTAACTGGATGCTATTGACCCACTCTGGAATGAAGGTAATTAGTCTATTAATAAGGCAAGGGCTAAGTGTAAGCAAAAGGAGCAAGATCACTAAGGGGCCAACTAAGGCAGACACCAGGGTGGTTATCCAAGGGGATCAGTTGAACAAGTTCTCATACTACCCAGCTTCTGAGTGTACATTCTGCTCTCCATCATTAATTCATTGTAGTCAGAAGTTTTCCTGTGTCCCGCCCAGTCTGCAGCCTCTCAGACACCAATAAACACACAGAAGCTTATATTAATTACGAACTGTATGGCCATTAGCTCAGGCTTATTACTGACTAGCTCTTACACTTAACCCATAATTCCTATCTATGTTTAGCCACATGGCTTGGTATCTTGTCTCAGTTCTGCCTTGTCATCTTGCCTCCTCTGTGTTTGGCTGACAACTCCTTACTTCTTTCCTCTTCCCAGAATTCTCCTCGTCTGCTTGCCCCACCTATACTTCCTACCTGACTACTGGCCAATCAGTGTTTTATTAAACCAGTGTACAAAAGCATTATCCCACAGCAATCTGTTTTCTTAACAAGGCCATTGAATCTCTACCCCGGAATGATTGACATAGAAACAACATTCTTCCCCCAGAGCAACACATAGGCCTCCTTGTTGCATGAAGAGGAGGTCCAGACCTCTTCGATTTTGCAAGGCAACCTCAGCCAGGGGATCTAAGGAGGTTTCTAATTTGAATATATACTGTTCTATGTTTTTGTGTTGTTTTTTAAGATCAGAACTGATGGCTAATTATTGGGCCTGGTAGTTTCTATCCTGGAGAATTAAGGCTGAGATGCCCATCCCCATTGCCCCAGCTATGCCCAGTCCTACCAGGGAAGAGAGTAAGACAGCTGTTGCCCCTATGGCCCATTTTGCCCTGGCAAGAATAGAGGATAAGGCCAGTTCCATTTGGACCCCTTTATAGTATTTCATGTTGAGAAATAATTGGACCATCACACAAAAACCTTGTCCTGTGTTAAGGACCATCCCATGGATGAAGGGAGTGAGCCCCGAAGTGCAAGCCAGCAGAGGCCAAATAGAGGGTGTTGTTTTGTACACAGATGGTCTGATTGCATAAATCTGCAGGGCTTGCTTTCCAGGGGGTGTCACACAGGTTCCCATACCATTCACCTGCTGTAATGAAATATTTCCTTGCTTTCCCCAAGGGCAGGATGCTGGGGAGACTGAGGTGTAATCACTGGTTATTGCAACACCAATATAGAAAGGGGGTTGTACACTTAGACAAAACTAGCATTTTTTCTTTCTTTCTTTCTTTTTTTTTTTTTTTTTTTTGGTTTTTCGAGACAGGGTTTCTCTGTGTAGCTTTGTGCCTTTCCTGGAACTCACTTGGTAGCCCAGGCTGGCCTTAAACTCACA
>CABHPP010060262.1:0-43037 GCA_902168425.1 Peromyscus attwateri
GTGTGTGTGTGTGTGTGTGTGTGTGTGTGTGTGTGTGTGTGTGTACGCGCACGCACCTGCCAGGGCAATGTTCATCCAGATGTACATATGTGTTCGTCTACATGTGGAAGTGAGAAGACACCTGTAGTATTGTTCCTACGGTGCCACCTATGTTCTTTTTTGGAACAGGGCCTCTCATTGGCTTACAGTTGACAAAGTAGGCTAGGCTTAATCAGAGAACCAGGGACCCACCTCTCCAATATACCTGCCTTTTTTACTGAATGTAGGCTCTGGGGATTAAACTGAGGTCCTCCTGAGTGGATAACAATTACTTTTCTGTCTAAGGTACTTCCATAGCCTCAGACCCATGAAGTCTTCAGTCTCTTTAACATCCTTTAAAATATGTGATATAAAAATATCATGCAAGTTCCTTATGTTATGAACCCATGCAGTAAAGATTCTACCTAAATGAAAGGAAAAGTTGACTGTATCTGAACTTATTCCTGTTGAAACAAAGTGGATTTTCTAAGCAGTAGCCCTGAATTTTAGAAGAGATTCATGACAGAGAAGACCAAATTCTAAGTAAGCTATTGTATGTTTCTTTTTATCCTCTAAATTTTTCCAGGACATTTATCAGTCAAGTAGTATTTCACAGTATAATCCATTTGATTGTTACAGTAATTTCTCAATTGCAAAACAATTGAAATCAAGCAATACAGAAAATGTCAGTTTGAGTCAATTAGAAGCCACAGTTGCATATGTTTATGATTGCAAAGAAAAAAGAAAAATCATTGCTATTATTTTTATTTGAGCTTTAAAATCAGATCCTTTGAGAGACACCCACATAGTAATTCAGAAATGAAGTGGGGATGTATTCATTTGTGTTGGATTGTTGCAAAGAGGAATGGTTGGGAAAATATATATTAAAGAGTAAAATAGTCTTCCTAAATTAAAGGTTTTATTACATAATAAATAATTTGACTGTTAGCAAATGGTTCCATTATCTCCCAATCTGGGGAACCCACAAAGTGAGACACGGTTCCTACCTCTGCCTTGGTGATCAGATAACTGTTTGGACTATTCTGTCAGAAAAGTACTATATACTGAATAGGAGGCTCTCCCCTGCTAAAATCTTGGAAGATAAAACAAAATAGTTTCTAGACTGGAAAATAAAAAAAGGGGTCACACATCTGAGTTGACTTTTCCTTTGTCATGAGTTGCAGGAGAGTAGACGTGTTAGCTGTCTTTTGCTTTCAAAGGGTCCACATTACCTAAGTCATAACTTAATCACAAAGCAGAAGGCCTAAAGGCTTAGTAGCTCAGAAACCGAAGTCTCTTAGATACTTTATATTAAACTAACTTTGCACTTGACCTAGATAGGTAGAAAAAAGCCCCCAAACCTGACTGCTCACCTGTGCGAACTTTCACTGTATTGAACTGTCTCTGTACACTGATTTTTGGAAAATGTAATGGGAGGATATTTGTGAGGTATAAAACATGTTTATGTGCTTTAGTTCTTAAAAGAAAATGTCAGTTGAGGCTATTACGTACCATTGTAGCATAATTAACAACTCTAAAGCAACAAATTTTCAAAGGCTAAAACAAACAAACAAAAAAAAATAAAACCCAAACAATTCACAGTTGTTTTTTTTTTAAATTGAAATCTACATCCAACAGAAACCAGGAAAATAATCCCTACTACCTGTCCAGATACAGTCTGCAGTGGAAGTTTTGAAATACTGCCCAGGAGAATGAGGCAGCCATAGTCTATTCAGTCAGAATTCTAGGTAACTCTAATTGTATGCTATTATTAACTAATGCTAACTCTGTTTAATTCTTAATAAGCAGGCTGCTAGCCCTTAACTTTATTTCAAATACTCAGATCAATGAGTTATACACCACTTGCTTGTTAAAAAGTAAATAAAAAGAACTTAAGTTTCTGGTTCTGCTTGTGATTTATCAAGTGAAACAAAGATCTGTATTTGAAATATGCCACTCTAAGACGCATTACATTTCAACATAAAAAGACAAATCAGTCATTCAGCACTTACATACTGGCTCTTGTAAATAGAGATTCATTTAAGACTCTGTGTAAACAATATAGAATAAGGCAACAGGGCTGCTGATCTTATGGAGTCTAATTCTCAGGTAAAATTAAACTAAAAGCCAAGTAATACACCAATGGCAGTGCCCTCCAGTCATATGCCACATCTTGAGTTAAATATGACAAACTTCCTAATCATTATCTCAAGGAAGCACACCCATCACAGGGAACCACAAGGAAGCACACCCATCATAGAGAACCACAATGAAGCACACCCATCACAGAGAACCACAAGGAAGCACACCCATCACAGAGAACCACAAGGAAGCACACCCATCATAGAGAACCACAAAGCATCTTCGTAAGCACAAAATGTTATTAAGTAGTTTGGGCTAAAAGCAAGGCTTTGTCCTGGACTAGATATCATTGGGAAGCTGTAGTGATTCTAGGATTGGGCCTCTCAGTAAATCTTATCCATAGCAAGAGCAAACTAAAAGGATTGATGAAGTCCTACTCACTCATGTGTCTAACCAGGAGATGGATGAATGACCCTGGCTTTATCTGTTATTAAATGAAATGGTGATGCAGCCTCAGTTTTGTCTCATCATGGTCTTAGAATGGCACTGTCTCATGTTCACACTTTGTGGGACTGTTTCCATCTGAAGATGGATGGCACTGTCTACCTGAAAGGGCAGTTTCTAATGACACTCTATGGATTGGAAGAATTCTCGGATATCAGAGACATCTCTTTGCTTCCGACAACCCACGAAACCAAGTAGTAGACTTAAAAGCATTAAAGAGTGAAGAAACAGGATGAAAGAGAATGTTCTTAACACTGTATGCTCAGAGGACAGTTGTTAGACATCGTTAGACAAGAGGTAGCATGTGACTATCTAGAAGAAATGCATTTCTGTACCAAGCAGTAATTACTGAAAGACCTTGAGATGGAAAAGCATCTGGAGCATGTAGGAGCCAAAGCAGAGTAGGTAGAAGTGAGCCATAGGGCCTGACTAGAGTTGTACTGGTTAGGCAATGGGGTGAGTCTTTAAGAAAAATGAGCAATGATTAGTTCTCCAGGGCAAAGTATTACACATTTTTGTTTATTTCATCTACAGTCAATGGAAAGGTTTAGTGTGAGTTGTAAGCAGATAAACAGCAGACAAGTGAGTTAGAAAGTTTCTCAGAATAGCTCAAAGATGGTAGTGGCAGTGGAGATAATAGAAAGCACTTTTTTAAAATCAGAGTTAAGGATGGGTAATTTGGGGAGAGAAGATGTATAGAAGAATGAAAGAGGATTTCAGTAACTACAGAAATCTTAATTCAGTGATCATCTTAACACATACTCAATTCAGAGAGGGCAGTGGGTATGGGATGAAATAATGTAGTCAGAAGTTTTCCTACGTCCTGGCTGGCCAGTGGTCAGGACAAATTTCTCCCACTTGCATCCCCCAAGTAAGCACACAGAGGTTTATATTAATTATAAGTGCTTGGCCATTAGCTCAGGCTTATTACTGACTAGCTCTTACACTTAATTTAACCCATAATTCTTATCTATGTTTAGCCACGTGGCTTGGTACCTTTTCTCAGTTCTGCCTTGTCATCTTGCTTCCTCTGTGTCTGGCTGGAAACTCCTGACTCAGCCCTTCCTCTTCCCAGAATTCTCCTTGTCTGCTCACTATACTTCCTGTCTGGCTACTTGCCAATCAGCATTTTATTTACCAACCAATCAGAGCAACACACATTCACAGCATACAGAATGACATCCCACAGTAAAATACTATATATAATACAGTATACATATTAATACTGTAAATGGGATATACACTGTAGCTAATGTTGGCACTAATACTCAACTTCAAAACTGTCCATTATGTTAATCTAAAGCTTGGATTTGATTTCCAATTATCTCTACTGGTTTGCAGATGAATCTGTATTTATAACAAAGTTTGGACTTATGCAAGACTAAGCAGAACAACTCAATAAAGGTAGTATTATGTAAGTACTAAGTAAATATTTCATATATATTTAGTAAATAATTAATTTAATAAACATGCAGACATAGATTTGAGACAAATTAAAAATAAATATAAATCTATGTTAACTTGGTCATATACCTATTAAAATATCTCATACTTAACCTTATGCATCACATTTAGAACCTTGAAGTTATCCAACTAACACCAGGAAGAAGGTAAGAACATCTCTTTTCATCAGTCCTTTTAAAGATCATACTAGCATTACTGGTTAATACACCAAGACAAGAAGAGGACATAAAACAATGAATATTGGGATGGAAAAAAATAAGATTACGCTTGTTTATAGATAATGTAGTTGTTTATGTAGAAAATAAAAAAATAAATGAGAAAAAATCCTGAAAAAATAAGCAATTATAGCAATATTGCAGGATGCAAAATTAATATAAAAATTCACAGGGGGTCCATGAGATGGCTCAGTGGGCACTTAATGCTGAAGCCTGATGAACCGAGTTTGAATTTGAAGTCTGGGACCCACACAGCAGAAGGACCCACACCAATTCCCACAAGTTGTTTTTTGATCTCCACACATGCATCATGACATGCAGATGCCTATACAGATACACATAATAAATAAGTTAAAAAGTTATATGGAGGAGCAAAAGACCTAGAATAGTGAACATAGTATTGAAGGAGAAGAACAAGGTTGGAGGCCTGGCATTACTCAAGCTCAAGCTACTATGTGTAACAGTGAGCAGCTCAACATTAACCAAGACAGTGTGATGTTAATAAAAGAACAGACAGATCAGCAGTAGACCCATGTGAATAAGTTGACTGATCTTTATAAAGACTACAATCAATACGATGGAGAAATGATTGTCTTTTAAACATTTGCTGGTATAACCAAACATCCACATGTAGCAAAAATGTATCTAGACATAGATCTTGCACCTCACAAGAATTTACCCCAAGTGGCTCATATATCTAAATGCAAAAGTAAAACCATGAAAACCTCTAGAAGATGAGTCAAGAGAAAATATAGGCGATCATAAGTACGGTTTTAACATCAAAGGCATGGATTCATAACTGAATCGACAGGTAAGTCAGACTTACTAAAACACAAAATGGAATACAACCTCTGCTCATGAATTACACTGTCAACAGAATGAGAAGATGAGCCACAGACTAATATGTTTATAAACAATACATATGATAAAGGGCTGTTACTCAAAACATGCAGGCAATGCTTGAAACTCAATAACAAGAAAAAAACTCAATTAAAGAATGGGTCAAAGTTAAAACACACTACATCAAAGACAGCCAGAGTGCAATAAAGCAAATGGGAAGGTGCTGTATATCAAGTCATTAGTGAAATAATTCAAACCTAAACAACAGAGGGATAGTATCACATGCACACCAGAATAGCTTAAATGGAACCCTGCAAGAACAAATGCTGACATGCATGTTGAACAAAGAAGTTCTTATTTCTTGCTGGTCTAAGTGTAAAATGGAATGGTCCTTTGGGAAGAGTTTGGGAGTGTCCTATAAAAGTTAAACCACCTGTCCCATAAGACTTAGAACATTTTGGATTGGCTGAAATAGGTTGAAAACTTATGTCTAAACAAGAACTTTGGGACAGACAGGGGTCTTCCTTCAGGAAACACTAGTGAAGCACATTCTGAGGACATCCCCTCATTAGCAGCTTAACTAGAATTTGGTTCTTCCCTTCCATGCCTATTTGCCACATTCTACTGTGGTGGAACCAGCAGTTCAAAGCACTATTCATTGTAGGCAGAACTAGGTAAGGAACATTAAGATGAGCTGGTCTGTTTATTTGCTTGCTTCTGTTTCCTTTCTTTATTTCTTCCTCTCATTCTTTCTTGAAATGCTTTAAGTTATATCGACAATAAAGAGACAAAAGTAGTCTCTTTAGGAGAATTAGTTTGCACATGTCCTTGGAAACCAATAAAGAAGTACCTTTAATCCAAAGAAACCTCGAGAGAACATGGTACCTGGTACAGCACCACTGTAACAAAAGCTACTTATTGCATGAATACACATAGGTTTTATAGGGCGCAGTATTTTTAAACTACACTCCTAAGGATTGTTGAAAAGCACACAATCATCTCACAGATCACATACTCACACCTGAACTGCAAGGACCTGGAGTCCTATAAACTCATCACCGTTGAGGGAAGGACTTCGCAAAAACAAAGATTGTGTGAGCCTGGCCATCAGGCCAGAGGTGGCCACTCAGCCACTCAGGAACCCAGCTTGGCAATTCAGGTTTATTTACCGTCATTCAAAACAATTCTACGATGATAAGGGCAAAGAACCAAGCTCTCTGCTCTGAGTGAGGCAAAGGGTGAGAGGGAATCTTGAGGAGTTAATAAACACGTTATCGGTTTTCTTTCACTTCGCTCCTAGCACCGTGGAGAAATCACTGACGTGTAAGAAACAGGATTCTGTCACACCACTGCCAGACATTGGAGGTAGCAGAGAGAATGAAATATCGACGGGCTTGGGTATAGTTCTCCTAATTTCATTCAGCTCAGAGGACTGATGGAAACACTCCTGGCTACCATGAAAACACCCGAGGAAGGAGAGAAAATGATCTCTCCTTCCAATCTTCTTCACACCTTTAGATTTCTTAGAGCAAAGGAGCCCCGTTTTCCACAGTGATTGAAGAGGGTGGTAACAGCTGTCAAGTCTCCAGAGTCAAGACATGAAGCTCAATCCTAACATCTCACTAGAGAATAAAAACGAGAGAAAGGGAACTTATAATTTCTGCCAATTAGCTGTGTTAGAAGAACTAAATGGAATGAATGCTTAAGGAAAATATCATCCCTGCCTGTTGAAAAGTTGAATCTCTCCATTTTAATAACATTGTAATGTGTAATTACAGGGGTATTGAAAGTTTATTTCCTCTTTGGAGTTTTAGATATGTCTTCTGAGAGGAAACAAAATCTTTAAAATATAACCATGTTTTAAAAAGCTGTTGAGCATCCTGCTTTTCATGTAATTTTCCAGACTATGTCTAGATAACAGAAAAGAAAAAAGTAACCTATATTCTAAGAATGTGTAGTACCATGCTGGATAGAAAGAAAGGAAGAAAAGAAAGAAAGAAAGAAAAAGGAGAGAACACAAAAATCTCTAGGAAGTTTGAGTGTATGCCCTTTGATTCTCATGGCTGCCAGAATTATTTGACGAACTTCAGAAATGCATTAACCCTTTCAACCAATATTTGATCTGTGCATGGAGCTGGCAGTCAGGCCAGGGCTGCAGTGAGCAGGACACACAGCAAGCAACGAGGTGCACACTGTTACCTGGAGAACTTCAAGGTCTAGAAATGAAGAGGAGATATGTGGTGATATTTTATTTGTGCTGGAATGTGGTGATATTTTATTTTATGTTAATAAATAAAGTTTGCCTGGAGATCAGAGGAAATAGCAAGCCATTAACACAAGTCAGGCAGGGGTAGCACACACCCTTAATCCCATCACTTGGCAGGCAGGGTCTCTGTGTGTTCAAGGACACACCAGGGAACAGCCGAGTGTAGTGACACATGCCTTTAATCCCAGTACCAACCATAGAGACCTGGAGGTCTCTACAGACAGGCAATGACAAGGAAGTGAGGGAGGTGGGCTAAGAGCCAATAAGAGGGCAGAAGAGGAAGGCAATAAAGGTGTGGGTAGACAGGAAGTGGCTCACTTTTTGGGAGATGCAGAGCTGGTGAGGTAAGGTTGGTAGCTATCACTATTTCCCTGATCTCTAAGGCTTTCACCCTTATATTTATTTGGCTCTGTGTTCTTAATTTTATAAGACAATTTAGAAATTCGTCTACAGAGATACTCTTTCCCACTTCACAAGAATTTATCTATAGGAGTCATGAGAATTAAAGATGGGATGAAATTTTAGAGGCAGAAGGGAATACACCTTAGGAGCAAGGATCAGAGAGAGATAATAGAAATAGATGTCATTGATTTTTTTTTTAATCTGGAAAGATAGGAAATCTCTGGACATGTAGAGAATGTGGAAGGAACTTTTCTTCAAAAGACATAGCATAAAGATGACCGGAAGGAAAAATAGGGTGTGCCAACAGATCACTCCTTTCACCTGAATTGGAAGTCGCCTAGGAACACAGGGAAAGATTCAGGAGTTGGAGTATGCTAGGCTAAATTATTCCTATCTGAAGGTGTTTCTGTACTAATCTGAAGAACTGAAGACTTTATTAATTTGTCTGGGAAAGATCTTGGGGGAGACTATCATGGATTATATGGTGTGCCCATCACAAACATGAGGGTCCTTGTATGTGACAGAGGGAGAATGTCAGAAAGAGAGAGCAGGAGACAGCAACAGAGACATAGGCAGAGACACAGAGAGAGTGACAGAGAGACAGAGACAGAGAGGAGAGAGAGAGAGATGCAGCAAGGGATCCAGCGGTCAAAGTGACTCAAAGTTATGTACTAGGCAATGGGTCATAATGTTGAATGGATATTGGAAAATGAATATTTATGCCCCTTACTGGTAGTCCACACCAGTCTAAGTTTTGTGCTTCTCAATTCTAAGGAACTAGGTTCCCATGGTATTCTGTAAGTGAAGCTTCCTGAGTTGAACAGAATAGTCTGTGCAAGAATGAGCACGGCTTTCATCATTTGTAATTCTTTTGGCCGACATGTACATACACACATACATATATTTAATGGCAAGACTTGCATAATGCATTGAAAAATCAAATCTATTATTTTTAACACTTAGTTCTCTTGATGCCCAAATATGAATTGAAGACCATTTCTTTAAGTAGCAATTAAAAAGTAAAATGAAACCATTTTGGCTGAAAACCATCCTAAAATGTATTATTCACTTCTCTACTTTCTTAATCAAAGGACATGGAATGAAATTTAACAAATTTAACAAAGTCACATGACTCTTGGAAGCAGTTACTAAAATTTATTATCGTAGCTCATTAAATGGACTCTTTGCCACTGGAAATATTAAGTGATATACATTGATAAATAAATAAATGCATTTAGAGATACATTTTAGAAGTGATTTCATTGTAAAATTTAATGTCAAAAAGTCATTGTTAGCTTGTTATCACTGTTATGCAAATCATAAAGTAATCTACTACAGATGAATGGAAGAATGGAGAAAAAGACTTTAAAAAGATTTATTTGTTTTTATTTTGTGTATGTGTGAGTGCCTGTGTGTATGTATGTATACCACATTCATGTAGATGCCTGCACAGGTGAGGAGACATGGTTGGATCCCCTGGAACTGGAGTGGCAGATGGTTGTGAGCTGCCTGAGGTGGGCGCTGGGAACTCTTAACTGCTGAGCCATCTCTTTAGGCCAAGAGAAAAGGAATCTTTAAAGAAAAGTATGTGGTCTGCCTCTGAGGTCTGAGAAATACCTCTGAAAGGATGCTAAGCTTCACAAATGCTTTCTGATTGCCAGCAAGTAAAAAGCAATGTTCTTTCTTCATTTTATTTGTCCTAATTCACCATTAACCATTGAGAAAGCTTCCTGTCTCCTTTCTCTGTGAGGCCCTAACCCTCCCCTAAGCACTAGACAACTAAAGAGAACAGAACAGCAACACAACTTTCTCCCAAAAGTTATATGATTTTTAAGTCTCCCCAAACTGTGCATGGCCTGTCTTACAGCTTGTCCTTAGCATCTATTTCTGCAGATTGGGGTTGCTAGAGGGTACTTCCTGTCTGACAAAATGGAGTGGCTGGAGCAGAGACTTCAGGGAGGGAAGAGGCTCACAGCAAGGACAATGAGAACAGCCACGTGGGTTTTAGGAGTGTGGGTCAGCCAGGATTACCACAACTTCAGGCATTTTCTAAAATGCTGCTGCACCATTTTTGCAAAAGACAGCCTGGTCAGCAGTGGGGTGACCTCCATAGGCAGAAAGCATGATGCTTAGCCATCAGGCAGGAATTTCAGAGGAAGCAGGGCACTACAGTTCCTACTTTCTGTCCCTACATGAAAAGCATCCAGGGTAACCATGAGAATAAAGGCAAGTGGGATTAACACTCTCGACCACTAACAGAAAGAGGATGGATGGTCCACACCACTCTAAGTTTTGTGCTTCTCAATTCTAAGGAACCAGGTTCCCATGGTATTCTGTAAGTGAAGCTTCCTGAGTTGAACAGAATAGTCTGTGCAAGAATGAGCACGGCTTTCATCATTTGTAATTCTTTTGGGCGACATGTACATACACACATACATATATTTAATGGCAAGACTTGCATAATGCATTGAAAAATCAAATCTATTATTTTTAACACTTAGTTCTCTTGATGCCCAAATATGAATTGAAGACCATTTCTTCAAGTAGCAATTAAAAAGTAAAATGAAACCATTTTGGCTGAAAACCATCCTAAAAATGTATTATTCACTTCTCTACTTTCTTAATCAAAGGACAGAGAATGAAATTTAACCTTTTCTAAGGCTTCATTATCATGAGCGATGATTATTCCACACCCCTGCTGCACAGGGAGCCCTTAGGGACTGTGGCTGTGCACTTAGCTTCCTGCCTGTGTTCGTCACCTTCCTCATCGCTGTGACAACTCACCTGACATAAGGTGTTAAGCAACTTCAGGAAGGAAGGGCTGTTTGGCTCCCAGCTGAAGGGGACATGCAGCCCATCATGGCTAACAGTTAAGTGGGGGTACATACAGTCTATCAAGGCTCATAGTTAAGTGGAGTACACACAATACATCATGGCTCACAGTTGAAGGGGGTACATATAGTCCATCATCACAGGGAAAACATGGTTGAAGGATCATGAGGCAACTAGCTGGTCACATCGTGACCATAGTCGGAAGCAAAGAGAGAAGTTTGTGCCCATCATTTCTCCTTTACATTCCGTTCAGAGTCCCAGCGCAAGAAACCGTGCCCCATATGTTTAGAGGGGAGGGTCATCTCATCTTAACTAACTTAAATCTAAAATTCCATGCAGATATGCCAGATATCTGTTTCCATAGCAATTCGAAATCTCATCAGTTGACAGTCAGGTTAACTACCATGCTGCCTACTAATAAAGAGGCCTTACTGTAGTTTGGTTCCCTGTGAATCACCTCTTCATACATTCCTTCTTCCTGGCATGATGTGTGTGTAGACTCTCTTTTCTTTCTCTTCTCATAGTAGTCAGCCCTCTGCTTCTACCACTCACTGTGAATCCAAGTGAACTATTCCCACTGTGTCAAAGGTCAGGGTATGGATGAATCCTGCACTGGAATTTTAGACAAATACTTCTTAAAGGTCGATGTGCTACAGCTAAGCTCATTAAAATGCAGGTTCTGCAGGCTCTGGGTGCTTCTGGAAAGGGAACTGAAGTATGATGTTTCTGACCACATCCAAGGGAAAGATTTCATGGTGATTCTTGGAACAAAGGAGAAGCAGCAGCCTGTTGGTTAATCACATGCTTTGAGAAGATCTACATCTAAACTAAAGGCAAGTGCTCTGAGGAAGGGTTAAGGACTACTTTCCAGGACTTGTCCTACAGTGTAGATTACAGACCATAAACTTAATCTTGCTATATTAAAATAAATTCTTTATCAATAAGCCTATCATCTGCCCCTATCACACATGCACATCTCTCCTCTCTGCACCCTTGCAGAACTTAATTTTCTGCCTCTCTTAGGGAACTATGGTTTTAAACACTTGTGTTACTGAGGTATAAGTGAACTACCATGACTTGGTCCAAGAAGGACCAAGATTTACATATTCTGTTCTCCTTGATACTGCCCTGCTAAAATCTATATTTTAAAATTAAAAGCTATTTATTAATTAAAAGCTATAATGTTCTTCCCATCTATTTTCAGATTTTTTTTTGCTTCGATAACTTATTAGATAAGTAATCAGGAATTGAAGCAGCATTGTAAAACATGAAGGGGTCAATTTCCAGTGACCCTCAGCATTTTCTCTGAATTCAATACACATCCTTTTCCAACTCACTCTTTCCTCCTGCCCCCTCACTTACTAAAGCAAACACACACACACACACACACACACACACACACACACACACACACGCGTGCGCGCACACACACACACACGCGCGCGCGCGCGCACACACACACACATCTGAATATGCATCATCTTCATATTCTAAAACCTTCTTTTAGAGAAGGGTCTGGAATTGGTTAATACTAAAATATAATGACAGACTGTAGTTTAAAGACTACTTACTAACACCTTTTATCTGAATGTCTTACAGAAATTGAATTCTACAATGAATATAATGAATGAGACTGTCAGAGATGACTTTTGGACTTTAAAAGATAAAGTAAAAGTGGAAGTATCCTGAATGCCCCCATATGCTGTCAACAGCGAATTCTATTCAACTAATTGCTAGTTCACAGTTTTCCTGCACCAGGGCCAAGAGTCTCTCCTTCAAGATAAACTGCTTCTGGTTGAATTTAAACAACTAATGCATGCAGAAGATTCCCACTGTAAAGCGCTATCTGTAAGCCAGCCAAGGCTAAGGCAGGACAAACACAAAAATCAATGTGGCAGCTCATTTAAATCTACATTGTGCTTTTCTCCTCCAATGGCAAATAGGATTTATTATGCAGTTAGGAAAGAATAAAACAAGAACCTGGATTCCATTAAACATCTGTGTAAGGCAGAGATGATTCAAATATTTAGGTCACTTTATCAATGAAGGCTGACACCAGGAGAGCATTTGGGTTAATGTGAAGCAATATCCATTTTGCTCATTCAATCAGCACACCCATCTGCTACTTACCCCACACCTTTAACCAAGTCAGTCTTTACCAACACGGAATTGTTAATATAACAGACCACAGGTGCTCAGAGAGAAAGCACGAAGGTAAGACTGGCAGTCCACATGAGGTGAGGTGGGTACACACAAAGCTGCTCTCCGTCAGATCTCTCTAGCAGATATAAGAAGCCAACAATGCTAGGTGGTATTCCACAGAACCGGAGCCATTTCTTTCCATCACAGATGCCAACATGATGAAAACCATGCAGGTGGTGTGTGCATTTACAGTTCTTGCCTACAAGACCGTTCACCAGGAAATGGCATCACTCAGAAATCTGAGCACAGAGAAGGTAAACAGGGTGCTCTTAAGCCAGGGTGCACTATGGCTGGGGTGCAGAGAAGTCCACAACAGAATCAACTTCCTGCCTTTTCTCCTCCCTCCTCCTGCAGTTGCTCCGTTGCAAAAGCCAGACACCTGGACTGCAGATGGGTAAAAGAAGGTAGCACTGTGGCTGTCTTTCTACAGCAGGACAAACTAAGTCAATCAGCACCCTATTCTTGAGAGGGAGTGTGTAGTGTTCACTGTACTTATCTTACAGATCTCAGAACATGATCACCGCAAGTCTCACAAGCCCAACCTTGGAGCCCCAAAGACTTGGATTTGAGTTCCATACCAAGGAATTTTGTTCCGTGGCCACAGTGATTAGTATTTCTAAGTTCTTTATTTTTTGTCACAAAGCGTAAGGACAGGCTCTATTTCATAGAGCAGTTGTAGGGTAAATAAAATAACATTTATAAATTGCTTAACAAAATGACCAGTCAATAAATAGTAGTTATGACTACTTCCATGGAAGGCAATCATATTCAAGTGTAAATTTTATGAGCTCTTTCAGTATGTCTGAAAATTAAAGTAATGAACTGGATGCATGCTAAAGTTCTATAATCACTAGAGGCTTAAATGAATTTAAATATGTGAAGCACTTAAGGAAAATTGTAAAAGAGCAAGCTATTATTATAGAGATAGTTAATGTGCAAAGAGACTCTGATGTCTGTTATCTGCATAGATCCCTCTTCTACTGATGACTAACTGTCCTTTGAACAAGCCGCTTAAACTCTGCCTCAGTTTAATCATTCATGACATAAGAATGATAATAGCAGAAGTTATTGATGAGACTGGTGTACAAATTAATTATTTAATAGTTATAAATGAGATAGGCTTATATGTACCAAGCACTATTTAAACAGTAAGCATTTTTTAAAGACTTCTTTATTTTTACTTTCTGTGTATGTGTGTTTGCTCTGCATGCTTGTGTGTGGGCCGTGGGTGTGCTTCCACACATTTTTTAAATGCTACACGTGCTATTGCTGTTTAGCCTTGGAGCAGTTGGCAGTTGACAACTCTTAACCCAAGTCTTTCAGGACCTTCCCCCTTTAATTGTGGGTGGGATCTCTGACTGACGTATGGCCAGTATTGCAAGCCCAAGTGCCACCTCCTTCTTTAGGTCACACTCTAAAGACAGTCTTAGGTGACGCAGTGGGCAACTTCTACGGGCCTTGGCAAAGCAAGTATATACTAACTGCTGATGGAAAGAGCCTCAGCTGAACTATGGAAACTCTAGATTTTGCTAACATCCATGTGTGCTTGAAGAGAACCCTAGGCTCCAGAAAGGACACATGGACTGCAGTCTTTGGGGAGCTAAGCCCTTGACTAAGTCTTGCTAGATCTGATTCAGGCCAGCAGGGGATGACCACCATGTGTTGCTCAAGCCTTAACAAATACTCATTGTAGAGTGTTCCATCAAAATACAAAATCAATCTATATCTCCCTTGTCAAATTCAGAGAGCCATTGGGAAGATGTAAAAAGGTGTATTGTTCTCAGTTCTTGGAAATCACTTCCCTGACATCTAATTGTACCGAGCAATGTGGGCACAGAGGTAACTCTAGGCTGGAGAGTCCTGGTTCATCCAGGGACTCTGTCAGTCTGTTGTGAAATACCCTGAGGAGTAAGCGCTGTAACTCTGGGCTAGATGTCTCAGATGGGCTTTAATGAAGTCTACCTTTCTTGAATGGCAAGAGGATTAAGAAGGCAGGGAAGTTCCTTTCCCAGCTTTAGATTCCAGATCTGGATTTTTTTGTGACAAGGCAGAAGCAAAAATAAGCCTTTTTGAGAGTGTAAAGGGGTGATGGAAATACTTGTTTATTAACACAAACATTTCATAAGATTGCTAACAAAACTCTCCCTGTATATACCAGCTTTGTGACCAGCTCCTATTACCCTTTCCTTGTTTGCCTGCTTTCTCAGAGAACAAGTAATGGAGAGGTCTATGCAGCCTTCTGGCTTGGCTCATGGTTGGTTGTATGGCTAATGATGATAAAGATGAGTTAATATAAGTCTGTGCTTACTAGCCTCAAAGGGTTAGAGCTGAATAAGAATGAATAATAAGTAAAAATAAAGTGCAAGGGCAGAATAAATGAAAGATAGTGATGTTACAAAATCATCAAATGGGCACCTGGGCAGACCCTGAAAAACCCTGAAGTCCTTTACCACATCAGCAGCTACAGCATGTTTCATTTTAAGTGTGTGCCTGCTTACGGTTAGAGTTACAGCAAGAGAGCCAGAGACTTGGAGACTTGGAGACGAGAAAGAAATCAGCTTTTCCTCTTGTATTCAAATCCCATGTGATAATCGCAAACCTTAGAGTGCTGAAGAGAAATCTGAGTAGGTAGAAGGGAGGGTTCTCATACCCACACCTGGCATCTGCTACTGTTACAGGATGAGATAGAGAGGAGGCACAAGAGCTATTAAGATTGACATTTTTATTGCCTGTTTGTTTGAGGGGGGTAGAATAAGATGAGTGAGAAAGAGGGGGAGGACCTTGTGGTGATTGATATATTGTGTACCCTAATAAAATTTGCCTAATGATGAGAGGACAGAACAAGCCACTAGATTAAACACAGAGGTCAGGCAGTGGTGGCACACTCCTTTAATCCTAGCACTCGGGAGGCAGAGATCCATCTGGATCTCTGTGAGTTCAAAGTCACCCTGGACTACATGAGATTGACTCAGTCTAGGAGAGAAACAGAGCCAGGCAGTGATGGCACACACCTTTAATCCCAGCACTTGAGATCTCATGTCTTTACTTGGGAAGCACACACGCCTTTAATCCCAGCACTAGGAAGGAAGTGATATCACTGGGTAGAGAAAGGTATATAAGGCGTGAGGAGTCAGGAACTAAAGCCTTATTTGGCTAGAAGCTCTTTTGGCTGATGCTTTTTCAGGCTGAGGAGTCCTAGAGGTAAGATGTGGCTTTGTCTCTCTGATCTTTTAGCATTTACCAATATCTGGTACCAGACATTTTATTAAAAGACCATTTAGCAATTCGAGTTACATCTAGTGCCCAGAGGTGATGGCTGTGGCTTGTTCTGTCCTCTGATCTTCAGGTAAATTTTACTAGGGTACACAATATATCACCACAGGATCTGGGAGGAGATGGGGGAGGGGGAACCATGATCAGAATATTTGTATGAAAAAAAAGTGTCTTCAATAAAAAAGATTAACATATTAGAGAATGGCATTGCAAAAGACTGAATATCCCCCCACACACCCCCAAAGCTAGCTCAAACAACAATGCACGCAGGAGAAAAATCCCATGAGCCTTATCTATGATCTACAGAGTCCTATCCCAGCTCTTCAGTGCACTTCTATTCTCAGAAGTGACTTTTCCCCTTCCTAAACAAGCCATCTCTGTTTCCACAGCTATGCATATGTGCCTGCTCCAATTCTTTATCCTGGGATACAAGAACCTGGAAGACTCAGCACGTGCCTTCTAGTTCCCAACCTATGTAGGCATAAATGGGCTATTGGCAAAAATCATCATGCAGCCCCACATTTCAGGACTCTAATTCTGGTCCAATTCCTTTTAATTTATGCAAGAGAGATCAGAGGCTTGAGGAAAAGAGACAGCTTGTTAAGATTATACAGCTAGTTGCTTTCAACTTTGGAACATAATTACAAAAGGCAATTTGTACATTTGCTTATTCCTGTTAAGTATCTCTATTCATAATGCTAAACACGAATTTTTGCTACTTCAAAAGCTGTTTTAGTTCTTAAATTTGCGATGTCTATTACATTTCACCAGTGTGAGGAAATGAGTGTGTCTAATCTTGTCAATGTAATATTTATTCTCAATTCCTGTTATATCTATCCCTTCTTATTTGAAAGTTGATAAAATCTGTTGGCAAGTCTCTTGGAGCTGCAAAGTAGGAACTTTGCAGAATATTCAATACAAATGGGCTCAGGAACCCTTCTCGAAAACCGATGGGCCTTTTTGTTTCTTGTTTAACTCAAGTTTTCTGAACTCTTTTGTGAATTTCAGTTATTACTTTTTACATTTATGTTTTAAAATTCTCAAGCCACAGCACAGTGATGTTTCTGTATTGCACTCAAACATATATTTTTTCAGTATTCCATGAGAGCCATAAGTAAGATAGGAAGAGCAGTTTTATAACATGATATTGTAGATATAAAACAGATCAAGAACTTTCAAGGTATTGCAGAGACAGAATCTGGAAGGTGCAATAATTTGTTTCTTCTTCACTCAAAAGACAACTATTTTCATTTAGAAATAGCTCTTGACAATAAATTTCACTTGGAGAAATAAAAATGTAAAATATAAATGCAATGTTTATCATTGTTTTGAGGTCTGAGGACAAAGCCGTGGGGTCTGAAAGGTATGTGGCTTAGCCACAGAGTATTGCTAGTGGAAAAAGTTGACACTGGTGGTGAGTCACAGGAAAAAGACATTGGAGATGGAGACAGGCAGGGGCCATTCACATATGTCATAGTTTATTTCAAGGAACATGGCCAGCATCAACCTTTCAAGCTGGCTACTGACAAGCTCAGATAGATACTTTGGAAATCTCCATGGAGGTGAGGACTTGTAGGGCCCTGGCTCCCCATATTTGAGTAAACTGTTTGCCTGCTTGCTGACCTTGACCAGATGTCCTCCCTATGTTGACTCCCTGCTGGCTTCCTTCTCACCTCCCGATCACAGGAGGTTCTTCACCGGAGGTTCTTTGTTCGCGTATCCTGCATTTGGTGTAAACAGCTTAGATGCAAGAATGTAGAACATTGGGTAGCAAACTTCTGCCCTCCGGGGATCCTCCATTGTGCTGTAAGCCTGTATTTAAGGTTCCTCCCTCCTTCAATAAACGGCATTTGGCATTCGGCATTCAGCCGTGGCAAATGACTCGCTGTCTAGTCTCTTATTTATTTTTCAATCCACAGCCCCTCGCTCGGACATGGTGAACAGGTGGTGGTAGCGCGGGTGTTATCGCTACAAGGACTCTTTTGTTTATGATGAACTAGTTGTTATCCTTCTCAAGTTTTTTCCAACTTCTGAGTTTCTGCAATGAACTTACTTAACTCCCTGGACATGGAAACACGTGCATGTAAGAGATAGTTATCTAGACAGTGTGGTGTCCATCTCTGTGTGGTTCACCCAGCTGGTTCACACTGGTGGAAGTTGCTGTGGTTTCCTTGAGACTATCGGGGTTCCTGGCACTCCAGACTTCATGGCTGATGAAGTGGGGGCTCTAATACTAAATCTCGCTTTGTTCATTTGGGTTTCTCTCTCTGAACATCCATAGACTTCTTCAAAGCTTTCTCTTTTTTACCCTCCTTTTCTTTCCTCCTTTGCCTCGTAAACCAATAATCTGAAGATAGGCAGGGGTACCACACACTATTTGTGGTTAAAACAAAGTGTCCAATTGGACACAATTAATTATAGTCTAGTCAGAGGATGTTAATGACTAAATTTCTGTCATCCGTGTCTATCAAATGCTGTGGCTGATTGTTCATATCCATTCTCTATTACATACATCTAGTTTAAGTACAAATCAGTAACTTACATCTCTTCAAGAGAGAATGGGGGGTGGTGGTAAAGGTTATTGCTCATCTTATCACTAAAACCACAAAATCTTTTCCAAATTCCATAGATTATGGCTTAGTGAGATGATTGTTTGAATGTGAAATCATGAAGACAGCACAGTTTAGAACACATTGGGCAATCTACTGTCCTACAGATGGGCACTAAAACAAAGCATGCCGGAAAAAAAAAAATTAAAGAGTTACCAAGGGCCAGGTAAAAGGATCTCCCAAATATGGCTGTCCTCTGCTAAAACAGAGTAGGAGACTGGTGAGGGAAACTGGAACTGTACAAAACTGTATGCTATGCAGATCAAGGACACAGAACACTGTGAAACCAGAGATTGTCTTAGAAGACAATGCTTTCAGAAAGTGATGACAGGCTTCCTGGTAGATGAGAGAGTAGCAAGTGCATCCTCTGGGATGGCTTTCAATCATTTTCTTTCTGCTAGATCACCACGTTTCCATAAGCCATTAGTATCACTGCCTGTCTGCACAGCTGTGAAAAGTCTCCTTACCGGGGTCCACAGCCCTTAGACTTCACACCATTGAATGTGAATATTCTACAATATTTCCCCTGCTACCTCTTTCACTCGTTTTTCCTTTTCCATGCTTCCTTTTCTTTTTTTCTCTTTCGCTTTTTTCTTCTCTGTATGTAGAGCCTCTCTATGTAGCCCAAGCAGGCCTGGATATCCCTGCTATGACATGTTATTTAGTGCTGGGATTACAGGTGTTCATTCATGACTATACCCAGCTACTTTAACCCTAAAGAGAATCACTTCATACTGCTGCGAAGAAATAAACACAGAAAACAACCACAGAAGAATATATTTTCAGAATTTCCAATTGCTTAGAAAATTCAAATTATGTATTTCTCTGCATTTCAATGGCTTTTAGTGTAAGACTCAATGGTTTTCAAAGTACCATTTGCAGGTCCTGGTGAGGTGGCTCAGTTGGTGGAGCACCTGCTGTACAGACTGGAGGACCTGAGTTTGGATCTTCAGCACCCATAGAAAAAGCTGGGTTCAGTAACATGTTCCTATAACCCCATGGCTAGAAACATGATGGCAGGACAACCCATTGAGTTAGTTGGCTAGTCCTTCTAGCTGAAGTGATGAGCTCCAGGCTTAGTGAGAAACCCTTTCTCAAAAAACTAAGATGAAGAATGAATGAGCAAGAAATCTGGCACTGATTTCTGGTATCTCCAGGTGCTCACATACACATTTGGCATGTCTAGAACCACAGGCTTTTGTTCAAGCTGAAGCCTCCACCCAAGATAATTTTCTGCTACTTCTCCACCTGGTAATAATTTTCTGTCCAGCCAGAGATAGTATTTCTTTGATCTGTTAGCTTTACTGGGATACACTTTCTACAGTGAAGAACTCCTTGAAAATATTACTAGTATGTGCATTGATAAAATTACATAACAAATACATATATACAGATATGGTAATTACACCTTAATTGTCTCTGGCCTCATCAGTGACTAGGATTGTTTTTACACAAGATGGATCAGTCTTTGGTTAGGATATCCTCAGCTCACCCCACTTCTCTGTGATGCCTCATTACTGCCTTCTGTTCCTCCTCTTCTACCAACAAGAATCAAATGCAGATTTTTATCAATGCTTCCTTTGCTTTCACTGTCTTCTTACTGGCCTTACCTTCCTTCTAATTTCTATTACCTCCTTCTTGAACTGCTGTATTATTTCTTAGCTGTCGCTGAACTTCCTGTCTCCCTTCTTAGACTATTCGGCAACCAGATGATGAAGTCATTCTGCCAAAGTGTAACTATAATTTCACTCCACAACTTATAAATGGCTAATGCTTGCAGAACAAGCCCAACCACCTCAACAGGCGTGCCATCCTCTGCCTACAGTCCTTACACACTTTAGTTACACATCCTTCCTTTGTGCCCACCATATACCAGTTGTTCCTTGAATCATTCTGTGGAGCCTCTGCTCTTTCCTAAGCTGATTTAAGTTCAACATGTCTGCTTGTTGATATGTCCATCTTTTCAGAAACAAAGGAAACATCTTTCCCTGTAATTAATACTTTGAGTATGTAATTTTAGACTTCTTGTTCATGCAACATATTTGTGGTGTTGTTAAAAGAATACTAATCTACTTAGCCATTATTCGTATAGCAAAATATGTTCTTCATTAAAAGCTGTCTATGAGGATAAATCTGACTTTATTCTTTGTTTCTGACATTACACTATACCCAATAAAGGTAAGAGATACTCAACAAAAGTTTGTTAAACATGTAAGAAGGGCTAAAACCTTTTTATAATCAGCACAGTTTAAATATAGATTAAGATGCTCCATAAAGCTACTAGAGTAGAGAGGGCAGGGAAATACCAATGAAGAATGCCAATGTGAATTAATTTCTCTATTGAAATTTTCCCAGGGGTCTGCCTTGAGAAGATTTCTCCCAGAGTCCTGGGAAAGATGCTACAGCTGGCATGGGGTAGTCTGAGGGAAAAGAATCTAAGTACACAAGGTTCTTTCGTCCATTTATAATATTCCTCTGAGATTAAATTCTATCTACACAGCTTTATTTCTACTCTTATATATAGCTCCTCTCTGTCCCTTCTCTTTCTGTCCTCTCATAGCCCTAACTAAGCTCTTCTGCTATCGATCTCATCTTTGTCCTCCATTCCTCCATCCCCCATCTTTCCTTCTTCTCCTACTCTCTTGACCTGACTCAAATCCATCTACAATCTGCAAAACCTTTTTCTTGCTCTTTACTCCTCTGGCCAAGACACTCTAACCAGGAGTCAGCAATCCTGCCCCAGTCTTCACTAGCACCTGGTTATACAAAAAACCCTTTTGTTCTGGGTCAATAGTTCTGGAATGCCACTAGGCCTGAGGGATGGTCTCAGCTACATTTGCACAAGAAACAAAGCAATGCATCTACATACTTGCCTGTCTCCTTAGCCTAGGAGACAGGCATTATATCTGTAGGGGTGTTACCTAGTCCAGATCAGCAGTAGGTCTGAGAGGCTCATACTGTTTGCCATATGACCTAGGAATATGAGCGCACAAGAAATTAATAGCAGGAAACAGCTGATATATTAAAAACTGAATAACATCAAATATTCCTTGATATTTGACTTCTCCTCTAGAAGGATTCCTTGATCTTTCTTGGCATAGCTTTATCATATACAGCCAAATCTCTATTTCATATTCTTGTGGCCTGCAGCATTTCTCTTTATCTTTGTTCCTTTCTTTCTTTTCCTTTTGCATTTTAAAAATGAATACTACATGCATGTGTGTGTGTGTGTGTGTGTGTGTGTGTGTGTGTGTGTGTGTGTGTTTGTAAGAGGACAATTTGCTTCTGTTGCTTTACCCCACCTTCTGTAGGGTGGGTCCTGAGGATCAAACTGAGTTGTAAGTCTTGGCATCAGGCCTTTACCTATGGAACCATCTCATCTGCCCCAATGGGAATCTCTGTATTAGATGGGTAGCAGGACCTTAAAAGTCCCTTGCACATGTAAGTTTCTGGGTTATCAAACAGGAAAGAGGAGAAATTTACTCTAAACTTGTAATAGATGGATATGAAAGAACACAGACAACACAAACATATTTCCTTGTACATCCAAAAGGCTGAAACTCAAATGACATCAGCTTTCTTAAAGGACACTCCAATGAAGCCAACAAAAGCATCTTTAGATAAGCCTCAAATACCTTCATTATATTAAGACAAAGTGTGAAATAATCTCCTTTTCTAATGAAAAGAGTATACTTTTGTGAACTGAAAGGAAATTTAAACTAGCCATTATTCTTACTTTTAAAGCATTGTAAACATGTAATATGTACAGGGTTATAAATTTTTGAATTGCTTGGGTTTCTTGGGATGAAAACCTGGTCTGTAGTGCAGATATTGGGAAGGTGGTGGGGCTGCAAGGGGTGGGACTTTCTGCAAACATAGGGGGTGCTATTCTTTTTTTGTTTTGTTTTTTGTTTTTTTGAGACAGGGTTTCTCTGTGTAGCTTTGGTGCCTGTCCTGGATCTCACTATGAAGACCAGACTGGCCTCGAATTCACAGAGATCCACCTGGCTCTGCTTCCCAAGTGCTGGGATTAAAGGTGTGGGCCACTGCTGCTCAGCAGGGGGTGCTATTCTTGGAAGGAGTTGACTTAGTTCTTGGGTGCACCTGGAAGAGCAAGTTATCATAAAGAGCAACACTGGTCCCTGGTTTCCTGCTTTGTCATGTGACCACTCCTTTTTATAGGTGTTTCTACTATAATACTCCCTGTCATATGACTCAACCAAAAAGTCCCTTACTAGAGTTGAATCATTGCCAGCACCCTTAAATTTCCAGAACTACAAGCTAAATAAACTTTTCAGGAAGTAGTCCACTCTGAATGTTTTGCGGCAGTTAACAGAAAATGTTGTAATATAATCATTTTTTTTCTTGTCAAGTAATTCTAGCTTGAAAAAATACAGTTTTTTATTTTACCTATTGTGTGTGTGCCACAGCATACATGTGGAAGTCAGAGGATAACTTGTGGGATTTGGTTCTCAATGAGTTCTCAGAGATTGAACTCATGCCATCAGACATGGAAGAAAGTGATTTAAGCCATTTAGCCATTTTATTGGTCCAAATCTAGCTTTGTTGTGAAGTTTAGATGATAGCCCCAAGAACTCTAGCAAAGAGCTGATGAAAGACATTATACTCTGTAAATCTTATCAACAGATTAGGCAAGATATTCACAAATTAAGAAACTCACCTCATCGATTATATTTCTCCAAGTCTACAGAAACGCTTTAAAAGGAGATTCAGTGTTTTAAGTAGCATCAATCAAGCACAATGACCAGTTTTCTCTTTCTCCTTCTTTTGGGACAGGGTCTCATTATGTCACTTTAGCTGTCCTCAAACTCATAGGCTGGCTTCAACCTCACAAGAATCCACTGCCTCTACCTCAATAATGCTTGAATTAAAGGCATGTGACACCTTATCAGACTAAGCACATGTTATCTAATTGAGTTGTATTTAGGATAACACTGACATTGAGCAAGAGTTTTTGGCCCTACCATAAATATGGTGGAAAGAACATAATTTAGGTGATGGAGAGAGCATGTGAGAATTAAATGACTCGAGTTTGTTTCTTCTCCATGTTCCTCGGGGTGATTAGCTTCCTTTAGATGTAGAGAGGGTCATGATTAAAAAATTCAAAGGCATGCAGAAAGCATGGGAGTCAAGAGTGAATGAAATACACTGAGCTGCAAACCCTTTTAGGGAGGAATGAAATGACTGGCTTCTTTTAGTTCTTCCCACCTACAAGAGTCTAGAATGAGACACTGAACACCACAGCAGCCAGGCACATGGTGAATCTGATTAACTAACATGATCTTGCACTATGGAATCTGAAGTGCCTGTCATATTTCAAAACAAGCAAAGACCAAAATGTTCAAAGTTCTGTAAGTGCATGAAAGGGTAAAGAGCATTGTGCTTCAGACTGGGGACTCTTCTTTCTGGTCCTGAAGCAACAAGATTACTCCATATAACAGGAGCCATAATAGCATTAGGGTGTAAGCATGTATATTTGCTGTTGGTGTTGCCAGCTTTCATTATGAGGTTTTCAAGAGAGCTGATGCCTTTCTGTATAAAACATTAATGACATAAAATATCATTGTAAGTAAGCAAATCACTGTGAGTCAGAAAACCCATGATGGTCTCAATCAATATCCTACAGCTATCAACTATTACTTTCCCCCAAATGTTTAATGAACAACTGAGAGTTTAGCTGCAGGTCTCTCAGAGTTTTTACAAGTTTTCTCTATATGAACAGCATGACAGACAACAGCCAGAAATGTATGATTTGTACCCTGACCAGGGAGTGACCACAATTCCAAAAGGATCTCTTTTGCCACCATCTTGTGGCTACTGAGTATAAACGGTTTCAAGAAAAATACAAGATTGACAAGTTTCAAGGATCTTGCTCAATGACCATTAAATACTAACCCTCCAGTTCCTTTGTTGATGAGGGCTAGAGACACAGTAGCTCTGAGCCACATAGTACAACAAATAATTTGCTTGAAATGTGTTTGCTGGAGGGAGGCACCCCACCTTGAATTTAATGACTCTCCCAGCTAAGGCAAGCTGTCCTTTGCACTTTCCCATGCAATCCCTGTGTATTCTTCATCCTTTGGAAATGCAAAGAACCCTGCCCAGAACGTTATGCCTCTGCAGAGAAAATTGCCATTGTGCACAATTAGCATATTTACTAAGGTTTGTCATTACTTTTGGTAATTAAATTCATACAAAGAGAGAGAGAGACATATCCAATTCAAGACAATTACACCCTACAATAATACAATCATAATGGTCGCTTGACAATTATTAAAATATATCAAATTCTTCCTTACAGTAGAAGTATTCACCAGAGCAGCTTCTGAATAAGATCACTGCAGTGTTTTCTGTTTAAATATGTTTTTCTGTACAGAGAATTATAATTACATTTGCATAACTACTATAATCAATGTAGAATCATGGCTGAAATTTTTGTTCTCTAAATCACTATTCTTTTTAGGATTTCAGGAGTTCTGAGGCCTACTTGGGCTTGTGAACTGCTATTTTAGTTTGTAATAGGATAAACATAGTTTTATCCCCTCTTTATATGAATAAAACATCCTAGAAACAGCACAGAATAAAGCTACATTGTGTAATTTTGGTCTTCAAAGAGACTAGGCTTTAATTTACAAGATCATTTTTCATCTAAAACAATCAAACAAAACACACACACACACACACACACACACACACACACACACACATGAAAACCCCCCACTAAAATCACAAAAGTATAATAAATGAGATTCATATGACATAAACTCATGGGAGACGGGAGGCAAACATCTTCATGTTTCAATACCCTGTACTTACTGAGGTTAGTTGGTGTGGCCGAGATAATTTCTGTCCCATTTCCAGACCATAAACCAGTGATTTCTTTAGAATGTTCTTCTTTGCTTCAGTTGAATTCAACAGTCTACTTTGGTACCTGATCTTTCAGTCATATTCATTTTTTTATAAGTCAAATCAGATCTGAGGAAAATAATAAGCACACCTAAAATAAAGAATCTGCCACCAGCCTTTTCAAACCATGGAACAAAACAAACTTCTCTATGAAAACTTCCCTTCCTCTGACCAGACTGTCGAGAATGCCAAGCAAGACCCTCCTGACAGCATCTGCGTGGGCATGGCTCAGGAAGGCAGATCCAGGCACAGCCCAAGTGTTCCAAAATCTAGTTTGTCTCTGATCCTGCTGCAAGCTGTTTTTGGTTACCAGCTAGCTCCTCAAGGCAATAATATCCCCAGAGACCAGACCAGAGCAAAGTAAGTTCTCAACAGCAAAGCCACTGTGTATTTCCTGAGAGGCACACGATGAAGTCACTCTAGGAAGAAACTCTAAAGCATTGCTCAAACACAAGATTTCAAGCTCATATCCTCATTCAAAGATGCCAAACTTAATTCAATCTTTTCACAGTTTTCCTATTTTGGAAGATCTGGAGTCTTGCTAAAAATTGTACAGGAACTGTTTTAATGACCAATTAATTCAGATTGACAGATACACAGAAATAAACATGCTCAGTGAGTAACAGCAAGGGTCACATGGATACCCAAAGGAGTATATATGGAGTTGAAGAGGGAAACTGAGATACATGAAAGATACATTAGCCTCATATAAATGAGTGTTCTTGTATTTGTTTACCTGTGAACAACAGAGCCCAGCAGGCTGCTTGTGTTTATATATATGGCGCGCGCGCGCACACACACACACACACACACACACACACACATGATTCTCCACTACTTACAAACATGTCAACTTGCACACATCTAGAAAGCATGGGGAGCTCCATAGGGGGGGTCCATAGATGCTCTAGACTCAATCTTATTTATAAGATACATAAATCCAAAGATAGCATTCTTACAGCTCCCCTCTTTTTAGTGGGTATTTCAAGACAGGGTGCCACTATATTGCTCTGGCTGTCCTGGAACTCACTATGTAGACCAGGCTGTTCTTGAACTGACAGAGATTTGCTGTCACTGCCTCCCAAGGGCTGATTTTAAAACCATGTGCCACTACACCCAGTGACAATTCCCTTCTTTTAAAGATGAGGATTTATATTTTCTAGAGAAATATTATAAAACAAAAAAATCAGGTAAAGAATCTTAGAAGCTTTTAAGTGGATGGGTATTGAGTATATTCTAATGTTTTTTTCTTTTCTTCCCTCTCATTTTATGTAGATAAAAGTTATATATTAAACAGAAAATATACTTAGTACACAAAGAAAGGAATATACTTTCCATCATGAGTCTTTAAAGTAGCCTGCTTGATTATTGCAGTTAACCCACGGGCTGGAGTGGGTTCAGATCCTGACGGTGGTACTCCTGTGGGGACCTTTAGTGCTTATGACTTTGTCCTTCCTACTGTGGTATCTGCATCTATGGAAAAGGACACAGAGCCCTTTCACAGTGAAGAAAACACACGTGTATGGAAAATGAATGCCACATTTGTCCATCAACATGACCTCCACTGCAAAGCCACCTCCACAAGTCCCTCAGATTGTAATCACATCACTTCAGGTGTACAAAGCATGACTTTAGCTTTATTTCTTTCCTATTGTGTCATTTTAAAATGTATTTCAACATCAAATCTTTAAGGAGGAAACTTGTAAATACTCCAAAGGGGGCAACATTTTGGGTTTTGCTTTTGGTTTTGATACGATTATGAAGAATAGCCTGGTTATATTTCTCATTACAATGTGTTTGTTCAACATTCCACATAAATGATTTTATTGGCTTTTGCAGTTCTCAAGTTAAATGCTCCCTATAGAATGAATTTAATTTTAGTCTTTGAAGAGATGGTCTGGTACCCTTAGTTATAGAATTCTGTTTTAACAAAAAGGTTTCTAAAAGAACCTTGTTGTACTGTGCCTTAGCACCACATACTACATTGATATAAATCCACAGAACAAGTATTTTTCTTATTTACAGTTATATTGAACACTTCAACCAGTGCACACATTTGTTAAAGACCTCTTATGTAAAAGCAGCTATATTTATTAGGTGTTGAAATGCCTATTACTATTTCTAGTTCTTAGAATCTGAAGGGCCCAGATTTGGAATTATGAGCTGGGTGGTTTTTGTTTTGTTTTGTTTTGTTTTTTTGGTTTTTTGAGACAAGGTTTCTCTGTGTAGCTTTGTGCCTTTCCTGGAACTCACTTTGTAGACCAGGCTGGCCTCGAACTCAGAGAGATCTACCTGCCTCTGCCTCCCGAGTGCTGGGATTAAAGGCGTGCGCCACCACCGCCCGGCTAAGGGTTCTAAGTAGAATAGTTACTTAAAAAAGTACTTAAAAAAAAAATAAAAAGAAAAAGAAAAAAAAAGAGCAGTGTGGATAAGATGGAAGGAAGATAATTAGGCATGACAGAAACCAGGTATTCAAGTGATAGCACTGGACACAGTAATAATGTGTGTGTAATATAAAAGATTGTGGTTTGATAAGAACAAAACTAAATGAAAACAGGGCCATGATATTACAATATGTTATAGTGTTGAGGTATTTGGGGTGATATTCAGAGTAAATATGTAGATATAATTCCTTTATCAAGTGTAGTAATAACAAAATGCCACTAGAAGATTAGTTAGGCAACTAACCCTTAAATCGTGGACCTGTCCTGCGTACTGGGTACTTACTGTGTTTTCTATACTGTTCTAAGGATTTTCTGAATGTCATTTCATGGAGTCTAAGATTTTTCAACACGGCATAACTGACACTTAGGTTTAGATAATTCTTTGTTGTGGGGCTGTCCCATGTACTGCAGGGTCTTTAAAAGCACCTTTGACCCTGTTCATAAGCTTCCAGAACACCCACACATGATTCAAAGTTTTGACAACCAAAAAATATCTCTAGGTATTGCCAAATGGCCCCTGAGAACAGTATCTCCCTAGGCCAGAACCACTGATTTATTCTTATCAATAAACTTTGGGACAAATTCATTAACCTTTAAAAAATTAACTCTGCTTTTATAGATGAGTCACATGGATACGGAGTCAGTTGTCTAAAGTTCACAGTTGACAGGAAAGGAATAAATCCTGCCTATGGGCTCCAGCAACTTCTTTTCACAGCTTGGAATCTTAACTACTTGCTGCCTATGCTTTCCTATAATCTTCCTATAGAGGAACTTAGCACAGACCTTCATAACAGAACAAGAGTCATTTTTGACAAAGTATCAACATGCAGTGAAGCTTTATTTTATTTATATTATTTCATTCATATTACTTAGGGTAGTGTTTTCATTGTGGCTCAGTCAGAATTTCTGTCTCATCTTTTCCAATTTTCCCAGAGTCCAAGTTTCTGGATGAGTGAAATTTTAACAATGTGATCTATGTAATGCTAAAGAGATTCTGGCATATCTGACCTTAGATCAACATTATAACAGCTATTAGAATTTTTACTATCTCTCCATTTCTCCTGGGCTTTGGTTTCATAGGGGGAATAAAAAGCCCTGCCTTCCCCAAACTATAAAACATACAATGACTGAGGCATGTCTGACACCAAGTATCCTGTACTGTACAGCATCCCAATTGTCCTACACAAGAGGATACATTCAGGACAGTTTCTGTTTAGATCTGCTTCCTCCCCCTTTAATTATCGGTGAAAAGAAGGAAAAATTATACTAGGAGCAGAGGATATGCCTATTTTAAAATGGGAAGTGTTGCCATTATGGAAGGAGAGCTGCTCAGCCTATCTTGCTGTAGAAGGCAGAGGCTGGAGTCACAGGAGGTTATGGGAATCATTTAGGATGGGTACCATCAAGAAAACACAACACCAAATGATGGAGAAGATGGGTGAAATAAGAAACTTATTTATTGTTGGTGTAACTCCTGTGGAAATAAGTGTGAAGGTTTCTCAAAAACCTAACAATGAAACCACGATATGACCCAGTTCCAGACCCCTCCTTGGCGTATATCCAAAGGACTCCATTGCCTATCAGAGAAATATTTGCATAGCTATGCTTATAGTTGCATTGTTCACAACAGCAAGGAAATGAAGCCAGCCTAGATGTCCAGTGACAGAAGACTGGATAATGAAAATGTGGTGTAGATGCACAATGGAATTTTATTAAGTAGTAAGGAAAAAATGAAAATTGTAGGGAAACAGATGTTTCTGGAAAGTATCACATTAATAGATGTTTCTGGAAAGTATCACATTAAGTAAAGTAATGCAGGTCCAAAAAGACAAATATCACATGCTCTCTCATACATGGATCCTAAGTTGCACATTTGTATATATGTACACATGAAGGATGAGTGTGGATGTGAAACTTCAGAGAGGATCAAGTAAGTGAGAAGGGGCAGGAAGGGTAATGGAACACACCTGAATGAAAATGGAAAGGAGGTTATGGGGATGGTGTGTGCTGAAGGTCCAAGTCGGGGAATGGGATCAGGGAGGAAGGGGGTAGGAGAATCCACAAAAACAAATTTTATTTGAAAATTCTACAATGAAACCTAATATTGTGTATGTTCTTTAAAACAGTAAGTACATACTTAAAAAAAAAAAGAAATGGTATTAAATGTCCATGGACTCCCCTTGCTGAGAAGGTGAACTGAGATTGCTGATGAAGAAATCTTGAATCACGGAGGGAGCCTGGCTTATGTGTAAATGGCTATGGAAGGTCCTTCGAGTGGCCACTTCCATGCCTGTGATCATATGGAATGAAGTACAGAAAGCAGCCAAGGGTTTATTTATCATCTTAAACCACTAATCACTATGGAGAAGGCAGAGAGGCAGCTATTAACAGGATTGAAGGTCACTTGGAGCCATAAAGCATGTCTTTGGTCCCAGAAAGTTTGCCTGTATAACTAACTTCAAATTCAGCCTAAGATTCAGATGTCTCCTATGAAAAATGGTAGAAAAGTAGTTTTCTTTCAGAATTTTGAGAGTCTTAAGCTGAAATACCCAAGCAAATGATACTCTGACAATATATGCATTATAATATAGACACTCACTGAGTTAAAATGAGTGAATTGTCTTCAAGTAAATATGTAAGTGTGCAAGGAAGCTTGGTTATTTTTCTACCTGACATTTTACTGAGTGAGAAACAGCAATCTGAGGTATTTTAAAATATATAATCAAAAATAGTTTTCATATATTTTTGATCATATTCTTTCTCCTCTCCCAACACTTCTTAGATTTCTCCTCATCTTCCTGCCCACCTAACTTCATGTTCTTTCTCTTTCCTGACCAGATAAACAAACAAACAAAACCAAAGCCAATGAGACAAAAATAAATAAATAGATAAAATCAAAACAAAAACACACAAAAAAATTGGAGTCCTTTTTTCTGTTGACCAACTACTCCTGGACAATCCCGTAGAGTATGGTTGATATACCTGGTGACACTGCATTGGGAAAAAAATGGATTTTCCCTTGCCCAGCAGATTTCAATTGCAATATCTTCTTGGTTAGGAGTGGGACTTTCTCACGCTGAGATTTTATCTGTTTCTTACCTATGCAGTTCCTGCAGGCACTGTCATAGTCTCTGAGTTCATGTGTGAAAATATCTTAAGAGGAAACCTGTACCTGTTATCAAATACAGGCTAATACAACTAGGAAATCAGAACTATGGAAGTGGAGAAACCCAAAAGGAAATGACAGAAACAACCAGACTCTGGCCTCAGGCCCAAGGGCTTCAGGAACACGGGAGGTAGGATGCCTGTGCCCATCCCCATGAGGGCCTTTCTCGGAATTCCAATCAATTCAGCATAAAATGACAGAAGGAATTGATTCTAGAGATTGGTTGGATTTCCCTGCCAGTTGGAGCGGTGCAGTGGGGCAGACAGAAGAAAGCTGGGTATGGAGGGAGAACCGATCAAGGAGTATACCCTCAGACATGGTTGCCCAAAGCCTTCTTGCCCTCAGACAATCTATACAGAAGAGCAGGCTGTGTCACTTCTTCCAAGACAGCACTTGCAAGAGCAACTATGTTTCTGTCAATGGACCTGTAGCAGCCGAGAGTGACAAAGGCCAGCCAACCTTCCATTCCCTAGGCAGTGCGCATTTCTTGGTTACTTCCCAGTTTGGAGCTAGGAGGTGTGTCTTAGCTTATGGAGTCTATCTAAGGCATGATGCTCTAAGTAGACATTTGATCAGCATTTTATGAAATAAAGCAACTAGGGTTCCCTGCCATATTGTATGTTTTTTGGAACCCTCTGGATGATAAATGGAATACTGAAGGGGAAGCATCACTGTTATTATTTATGGATTCTAATGTGTCAATTCTATGTCCTCTGCCACAGCAGACACTTCTTTCAAATATGCAGGAACAGCTCCCAAAGGATACATTGTCAAACATATTTTTGAAATGAAAAAGCAAAATTATCCACAAACTACCCCTTTGTCTCCAAGCTAATGGCACTGTAACACCATCAAGGGAGGCAGACGTGAACAGTAAAAGCTACAACCGAATTAAAAAGAAAAAAAAATCTAAGAAGTTGGAAAGAGCCTTGTGTTTGGAAGGAGTGTAGTTTTGTAAATACCAAACATGATCATTTTGTTTTCCAATTAAAGTAAAATAGCGAAAGAGCAAACTATCACCCAGGGCATCTTCAAGAAAAGCTCAGTGACTTTGGGCCTACTTAAATGAAGCCAAGTTTTCTACTTAGTTGTTTTCTATGGGTAAAGATTAGAGAAGAAAACATATAGGACTTTTTAAAACACATCCCATCTCGCAACCCAGGTATCTTTTGATGACTCATCAATTTACAAAAACCCTTCCAATTGGAAAGTACAATTAAATTTAAGTATAAAATACATGATGAATAACAAGTGACGGGCTCCATCTTTCGTGTGTGTTGGGGGGTAATATAATAATGCTACATCAGAAACTATGGGTTTATACCTTGGGCCACTTAGTTTCCATTCAGAGCCAGTTCCACCGATTCTCATTCTCAGGAACTCCCTTGGAGAGTATTGTTTAATTACTGTGGCCGCGATTCTGAATCTGGATGCTATGTTATTCTAAGAAAGGAAAAGCTGTCGATTTAGATGTGATGTCTCCTTGGCTTTGTATAGTGGGATAAACATTTACCTGTTATAAACCTGATACTTTCCCTGCATTGGAAATGTGTCAAAGGGCTCCTGGTGAGGTGAACAGTTAACATACTTCCTGAACACTGTGAATATGTGAGCATCTGGAAGGACAAAATGATGATTCCTCATCAGCACACTAGTCACAGGACCACACCAGAAACTGCTGCAGCATGGATGGGCTGGAATGTTCCCAGATGATTGTGTATAGGGCTGGTCAATCTCTCTCTGTGTTGACATGGGTGAACTATGCACTAAGGAAGACAGAATATTCCAATGCCTATCAAGTTACTTTTTAATTGACCAAAGCTTGCTTAGTCTGCTACCCAGAGAATAATCAGGGACCTTTGGCAGCATGAGGGACTACTAAAATTTTCAAAGAAAAGGAACAGAAGGATGATGTGAAAGTGGTCACTGGGCCCATTCAAACCCTGACTTCATGACAAATGCTGTGGCTGCCTACGTTCTTTACTTGCTGTTCTGTAAACTTGCATAATTACCACATTTTTACATGATGCAAAGTTAAAAACAAAACAAAAAACAAAAAAAAAACCAAAAAAAAGAAAGAAAGAGAAGGTAGAAACAGCACTTTTTGTAGCTGCAGGTAACCTTGCCCTAAAATTCAAAGACTGTTGGTTTAACATGAAAAGTATATAATACGTATATACATCAGTTATGTATTATATACACTAAATATATATATATATATATATATAAATATAATATGTAATACATCAACCATTTCTTGAGGAACAATGAACTCCTGAGCAATCCCAGCCTGTCGCTCTGTCACCTCCTTAGTGACAAACTGAAGTTGATTGTTTCACCAATGCTTTGTTTTCCTTTTATGTAGACTGCGCCAACTGTGCTAATAATGATGTAACTAGAGAAATGGGCACATACACTCGCCCTGACCTCAGCACCACACGTCCATCTCAGTGGAGGAGAAGATGATGTATTGGGAAAAGAGTGAATTGGCAGAGCTGGGAATTTCGAGGCCATATTATTGAAGACATCTAATAGGTAAATAAAGGTGAGGGAATAGGTTGCAGGGCAGGCAGCAAGCCAACTGAATTTCACATTTCTTAATCACTCCCTCTGCTTTGCAAAACCTTCCAAAACATGACCTCATCTGTGCGCTCATCCTCCCTAGTGGATAGCGTTCAATTACTCATCCTATCCCTTAGCACAACTTTTATTCAGTCTTGGTTGTCCTTATTGACATTCCCTCTGTATATGTTTTCTCATTTTTAGTTTAGTATGGTCTCAATCTCGAGGTTGAGACTGTTTGAGGATGAAGGTATGCCTATTCAATGACTCTGTAGTGTTCTCCTTTGAAATCTTGGTTCTTTAGAGCTGCGTATCAATTGATTATTTGGTAGTTTCACAGTATATGTTATCAAATGTTTATCACTGTAAGCATACTTGTGGATATTCATTGAATAGACTGAAGACATTCCCCATTTTACACTTAAAACCCAAGTAACTGTGACATCAAATTAAAAATAATAATAATACAAATAGTAATAATAATAACATTGCGCATGTGTATGTGCGTGTAGTTCTGGTGGAAGACTTCAAACACTATAAACATGTAATTGAGCTGTACCACTAACTCATACTCACAAATTTGATTTGTGAACAGGAGAAATAGATGTAATTCATACCAATTGTGTAATTAATGAAAGTTTATGTATCATTCCTTACACACAGCATTTTAAATACTTATTAATACAGTTCTTAACTGTTTTTACATTTTAATGTTGTAATTATTCTAATAAAAGTTTTAACAACATAATGTCACAGCAATTATGGAAGTTCCATCCACCTTAAAATTCCTCACTTGGTATTGGGAGTGTGTATTTGATATTCATTGTATGAAAGTGCATGTTTCCATACACAGTTATTCAACATAACAGCTACCTGAACATTTCATGTTTATATTTATTAGACATACTTCATATGCTTAAGCAGTGGTGAAAACACACACACACACACACACACACACACACACACACACACACACATATATATATATATATATATATATATATATATATATAATTTGATAATTCCATACAAATTTTAAGAAGCAAAATGCTGTATTTAACTTTTCAGGAATATTTTTTGACAGATTGAACACCTTGGGCAGTCATGAGTGAGAAGATATGTAAGCTGCTTAGACAGTACATTTTCAAAGAAAAATGAAAGTTCTCTTCCTAAAAGCCTATCTAAGAAAAAGTCATTTTTTTCCAGAAAAAAAAGCATGTATACTAACATTAGGAAAGAACTCTTATTATATCAAGTGAGATTCACTATCAAGTTTAATATATATTTAATTAAAAATTTTGTATAATCATTCAATATGCAAGATGAAAGCTCACAGCATATGATTTGAGCCATTTTTAACTATTAGTAGATGCTAATGTCAGCTCTTGGCTAGTAGCTCTACCAAGTCTTTGCAAAGCATAAGATTCCAATAAGCATTTCTTTTTTTTTTTTTTTGAACAATTATCACCCTCGCCCCTCAAACTCTGTATGTAGTTGAATCAAGGATGACCTTGAATCCTTCAGCCTCTACTTGTCCAGGGCACCTGGTTTATGAAGCGCCAGGGACTGAGCCCAGGCCTTCATGCATCCTAAGCAAGCACTCTGTCAACTGAGCAACCAACACCTCTTCAATCAGCATTTTAAGAAGTGGAGGAGTACACAGAGATCATCATCTATGTATAAACGGTGCTAACCTGAGAAAGATGTTCATGTTTCCAGTGTACACTTTCGCTGTTCTTATCTCTTTATTCTTATTTATTTATGTCCAGGGCACCTATTAGACTTTGCTGTGTTGTATATGTAGTACATGGATAAGCTAGATATGACTACCTTAGCAAAATGAGAACATACTTAGGTTGAAAAGTAAGAATAGACACGAGTCAGAAAGTAAAGTGTAAGCAAAGATGGGTCTATAATGTCAATATATAATGTCAAGTCTCTGGGACAAGAATTTCTGCTCTGTGAGATATTATGCAGTTACTAAATGCTTGCAGTTTGGAGATACTGGAGATGTATCTCTTCAAGAAGCAATTGTCAGTGACTCAGGTATTGCCTTTCATTTTATAATGAAGAGACAGGGATGTTAGTTCAGGCCTAAACACCTCCATGCTATCTTTCCAGACTCCAAAAGTGACATTCAAAAGATTTGGATAGACCTTTTAAAGTACAGATGCAGTCATTTTTAACCCACATTTGCTACTCATCCACTAGCTGCCTTTTAGTTTGTGAGCATACATAAAAGTAATTCAGATACAATGGCTGCAAAACCAATGTCAGAAGGTAATTTTTAAAATGTGCATTTTTTTCAGGGTCTGTAGTGAGGAACTTTGTGCACACATTATGGCTTCCAGTTTAGTTTTGTGGGATTCCCGAGTGTGCAAACGAGTGGGTCTCTGTTTCTTATGCCTTCCCCTGGGCTCTTTTTCCTTCTGTTTGTTTTGTCCAATTCCAATAGGTATGGTTTATCTGCTATTTCATTTCATTATTATCCCTTAGAAGCCTGCTTTATTTCTAATGAGAGACAGAAGGGGGTGGGTCCAGTTGAGAGAGAGAGATCCAGGTGGGAGATACTAAGAGGAGTAGAGGGAAGAGAAACCATAATCCGGATATATTATGTGGGAAAAATCTATTTTTAATAAAAGGGAAAAATGTTAAAAATAAGTGCATTTTTATGATTCCAATTTTGGATACTGACAGGCTGAATTATAAAAAATGCTTTCTAAGTATATTAATATAATAGGTGTATACTAATATGATATAATAAAAAGTGTATTACTTCTTATGTTTGATGATTTAATACATAGATAAAACTGGATCTTCTAACAAATATTTAACACAAGATCTCCACTCTCAGAGACAAAAAATAAAATACATAAACCTGTAGAAAGCCGGGAGTTATACTTAAGAGCCATTCAAATTTTTCATGAAAAAAATTACAAAGAATGTAGAAAAATTCAGAGCTAAGGTTACAATGCAAAGCCTTGTACAATTACAAATTACAAGGACAATTACAAATGAAATAATGAATTATTGTTCCTTCCTTGAAACTTGGGACAAAACCAAAGCAATACAAGGTAAATTCAGAATCAGAACCATTGCTCCTGAAAAGAAAAATAGCCTTTTATTTGGTCGTGTTCTGTACTGTTGTTTTACTATTTCTCTGAAAACTGTGAGAAACAGTTGCCAGAATATCAAAGAATAAAGACCCTCGGTGATTATTTAGTGACCTGTGAATGACTGGTTCTTGGAATCTCTTATATTGCAGGGAAACCCAATGTCTCTAGGGAGAGCAGGTTCTGTACTGACCCTGAGATTCAGTGTCTAAATATATTTCCAACTCTTGCTGGAATCATGTTGGACTACATTTTGTTGTCTTCCAAGGAACTATGCGTCCCTCCTTCTCTACTGATACCCAGGGAGAAACAAGGCTACATTGAGAAGTGATCTGCAGTGGGCGCTACATCCCCTTGATATATATAATGTCATATGCATGTTAGACTCCGGAATATATTTTAACCCATAAGATAGACCATAAATCACTAAGGAGCTTGATTGTCCTTTCTGGAAAGGAACTTGTAGCCCTTTGCCTGGTTTTGTAAATCTGAGTGTCATTTTGCCCTACATGAGCTTTTGATTAAGAATGATTGTATGTAAGAATGATGTAAAATCTTTTACCTTCACCTGTTAACTTTTTCAGTACTGTTTCAAAATAAGTGCTGTAAGTGGTAAAGAAACACAGATAAGGATGTCTGTCATAAAGTCCAACTAAAAATGAACCAAAGTAATTAAAACACTTAGTGTCATTTTTATTTTTTCTAGGAAAACTCCTCATAATTTCTCTTGTAGATATGTTCAAGCTAGTTGACCAATCACTGTTTTGCAATGATGGTGTGGGCCTGGTTTCCACTTACTTTGAATGAAGGGTTAACTCAGGTTTCATAGGTGTTTGACCAGCTTCTCAGGGAATAATGAGGAGAAAAGGCAAACCTAATATCTTAACTGTTAAAGTAATTCAGTAGTACAGTGCTGTAGCACCATTTACTTCAGGGCCAGCTGAGTTTCTAAGGGTGATCTCCCAGGAGTCTTAAACAAGGAGATTGCAATATTTAAGAACCCAAATCATGGTGAATGGATTAGGTGAGCAACTTTATTACACACAACAGATTCTCAAGAGTGATTTTTTAACTCTATTGTATAATCTTTAATTAACCAGTTCATTGGTGCTATCCAGAAACATTAAAGATTCCATTAAGATTTACACTAAACAATTACACCAAGTCTTTACATTGGTTATTTCATATAATCTTCACAGAACACCATGGTTTAGATGCTGTTATTCTTGTTTTATACATGAATCTTCTTGCTGAAATCAAATCTTTACTCATCATTTCCTTGTCTCCTAGTAAACTGTGCATTTCCAATGCTCATCATTGGGCCATTGGAAAAATAAGGACATGCTGTGGATAGTGATTTGCAGTAGTTCTGAGTTTAATCTCAACATTTGTACATATGCAAATGTTGTGTGCCAAATTATGTGTGCTGTTCTGTATAGCAGGTGAGATTAGAAACTAAGACTATAGACTCCACCACACAAAACACAAGGCCTGTTGTAAACAGTCTGTGGTGAACATGGGAGTGCAGAAGCCTCTTAAACATATGGATTTCATTTCCCCTTTGGTCATAGTGCCATTCTGTTTTAATTTATCATGGGACCTTGACATTGTTTTTCTTACTTAGTACAGTGCTAAACTACATTTCCCTCAATAATGTACAAATGTGTCTTTTATCATCCCATCCTCAGCAGCATTTACTGTTTTGTCCTTCTGATCACAGTAAATTTACTAGAGTGAGGTAGTATTTGACTGTGCTCCTGACATTCACTTCCTCGGTGGTTAATGCTGTCGGCCATTTTTCCTGTACTCACTGGCTGAGTTTTGTGTTGAATTCTGTTTCTAAAATGTCTTAGATCTTGAAGTATCCTAACACTAAATTAAGGTAAAAGATTTCCCTTGGTCTAAAGAATATATCATGAGAAAAATTGTGATGTCTATGCTGTCCTATAGAACTATGCAGAAGTTTCTAAAAGAGAGAGCTTAGACACTTGTCAATAATGGCTGTGGCTAAATAACTCAGTATGAAGAAGTAGGTTCAGCTCCTGCTTTGTAATAGGTTTAGTCTCTAAGATCTATATTTTTAATTTTCTAAAAGTTATATAAATAAAAACTAGGTGTTTAAAAATAGCTGAATAATTCATAATTTAAGATATGGACTCTCAATGGTCTCCAGTTGGCTTAAATGGTTTCCAGTGTTATACCAGGCACTGTGAAGAGACCCACAACAGCTGAGAAGCCACACAAACCACGAATAGATTTTGAGTTGATGGACAAGTGGGTGGGAGTGAGTGGGGCAGAGTAGAGGGGGAATGGGCACCTTCATTTCTACAGAGGCTGAACCCACTGACCAGCTTATGTTTGCTCTAAGTAGACATGTACAAGCCAGATCCCACCATATGTCTTTTCACAGTCAGTCTCGGGAGCTGATATACAACGAAGGTTCGGGCAACGAAAACAAACATGAATGGGTTCAGAGATGAGATTTTTTTTTTTTTTACAATAAAAAGACTACAGAAATGTGGAGCTGGGGAGTCCAGGAAGCTGAAATGGAATAGGATTATACTTCAGTAGATAGAGAAATCAGATGATCAGTGGGAAGGGGGCTGCTCTAGCAACAGAAGCTGTGATCTGCAGGAAAATGGAGAAAGAAAAGGATGTTCGGATGAGGAGAGCTGATGAGAACAGAGTGTATGAAAGGAAAATGGGCTCAGTCCAAGGAGGAGGGGAATTTTAACTTGCTTTGGGGTTTCTGTATTTTTAAATATTCTACCAGAAATAATAACATCAGCATCCCAGACATCTGCAGCTGTCAGGAAGCTGCACACACCATGTGTTGGGCTTGCTCCAGTGACTTTGCAAACTAAGGTTATGGCTCCCCACATTGTGAATGAGAAAGTGAGTTACTCTTGAAAAAGGTCACTGGAGACTAGGGAGCAAAGCCAGGAGAGAACACAAGTGTGCTCCACAGCCCACGCTGCGAAACTCCTACCTTCACTAAATTTGCAAACAGGCAGAGGATGAGAGGTTAGTCTGTGGGGCTCATCATTAGGGCAGCCACAACTGGGAATGGTTTAGCCTGTCTTCAGAAAAATACTACTGGATTTTTCTCAGTGTTCAGCAGTGGATACCGATCTCTTTATTTTCTGTATCCAGGCTGAAGAGCTGCAGACTCAGCATATCTAGGGTAGAAAATACTCTCTTGGAAAGTCTATCTGCCAAGACACAGAATTTACTAATTTCCACTCATCTGAAGCAAACTCGCCTCCCCACTGTCTCAGGAACTCCAATAGAAAACACCCACCAGATTCGAACTTCAAATTCTATTCACTTTTGGAGGCTTATGCTATCAGAAACGCCAGAACTTTTATGTTTAAAATTGAGATTTTTTTTTCCTCTAGCAAACTTGTCCCTGAAATGCCCTGCAGTTTCAAAGTCATGAAGTTTGCTAGAGGAGTCTGAAGAGCCTAGTTCATCATGCAATTGTGCTGTGGTTCATACCAAATAAATATCTCTTCCCTCTATGTGGCCCAGAATGGCCATTTCCTTTCCATGGTTATGTTTTATTATTCATGTCAGCAGATCTGGCAATGTGAGATTTATTTAGGGGAGAAATTTCATCAGTTACAAAACATAAAGCACATTCTGTCTCCCGGAGTTTCTAGAGACACCTTAAACAAGGCCTGAGTTGCTGGCAGGATTGAAAGGAACATGCCTTCCCTGAAAATCATGAAAATCATATACCCCAATTTACAAAAAAAAAAAAAACAGGTCCAGGAAGTTTAGCAAAGGACAAACTCCTTCATGCTATGACTTATTAAAGGTGCTAATATTTAACTCAGGGAAGAGGATTCTTAGATTTCTGTTTTTAGATTATGGTCTTGGAAATACATCACCCAGATGATGGAGAATGAAAAACAAGACAGCTTGAAAGTGACGCATCTAAATTAGCTGACTTCATGATATCTATGTGCTACACACTTGCCTTGACATCTCCTCTCTTATTCCTGCCTCCCTGAAATTCATTTTACACAAAGCATCCGAAGTAATTAGCTTGAGATACAAGTTACCTTCTGGCGCTCCTCTCCTCACTCTCTGCCTTGTGGATGACACTGAAGTCTACACCCGTCTTCTACAGAGCCTTGCATGGTCTACCCTTGATTTCCAGGATAGACAGATGTCTTTCCTAACACCTTCGATCAAATTCTATTTACTGGCTAAGATTTCTTCTCATGACCATGGATCAGGATCTCACTCCTATATTTAAAGCCCACTATTCTCCCTGGGTTCGATGGCTCAGAGGGCAATCCCCAGCACCCATATGGTGGAAGGAAAAAACAAACTCTCCCAAGTTGTCCTCTGATGTCCACACATGTGCCCATGTATGCTTGCACACACACACACACACACACACACACCCCTAACTAACTCACTAACTAAACAAATATTGTAAACCAATAATAACAACCAAAAAAAATCTTTCCTTCCAACTGCATTGTTCTCACTATTTTTTTTTAATGGGCAGAAATTCTGCCTTCAAGATCTTTGTGTGTATACCCTCGGTGCTTTTCATAAGTGTCTTGGGAAAAACAACTATTGACATGTATGGTGAATGCAAAGGTGAGGGCAGTGTTGAAGGAAAACATAGCATCTATTGACAAACAGAAGATTCCTTCACTCCCATCTTATAGTTCTGCCCTTGACCACAAAACTATATAATGTTGCCAGGTGGTGGTGGTGCACACTTTTAATCCCAACACTCGGGAGGCAGAGGCAGGAGGATCTCTGTGAGTTTGAGGCCAGCCTAGTCTACAAAAGGAGTTTCAGGACAGTCAGAGCTGTTACATAAAGAAATTCTTAATCAAAAAACAAAAGACAAACAAAAAAGAAGAGAAGAGAAAAGAAAAGAAAAGAAAAGAGAAGAGAAGAGAAGAAAAGAGAAGAAAAGAAAGGAAAAGAAAAGAAAGAATATAGAATGTTTACCAGTTGTTCAGGAGAATTTATTCACAGCAAATCTTTAAAATATAGCTTTTTTAGTTCTACAAGTTACTGCTGGAGCATTTACCATCCCAGAAACAGAATTCTATGCATTTTTAAAAAATATGTTTTCCAGCGATTTGACAAGGACAACATACCTACATTCTAAAATAATAACTTTTATATTCGAGATTCCAAATACAGGATGGCTGATCTTCAACAGCCTTGTAAATACAATACATAGTCTTATTCTCCTTTGGAGAAATGAGTGATGCATATCACCTTCAGAGTAAGGTACCCTCCCTCTTGGTACAAAGCTCCAGTCTCCCTGGCAGGCAAGGCCATGGGGCACAAGTGACCCTTATGTCCTGTACTTTGTGCATGCCAGGACAGGGCCTGGCAAGTGAAGAATCAGCCCCCAAAAGCAACATAAAATGAGAGGAGATGATGCACAGCTGTGAGCCTTGCAAAGTACACTGGAGCTTTTTTTTTTTTTCCTACTCTGTATGTCTACACGTTGCCGATCAATTTCCTCTGATGTCGCTTATGTGAAACGGGTGAGACCAATGCAATAATCTTGCACTTGTCAACTGTTATACGTGAACCATGAAGCCACAACCTTTATAATCATGGCAGTGTGGTGAGTTCAATTACAATGAAAATTAAATTTAAAACCAACCCTCACAGGGTTTGCAGGACTGTTAGTAAAAATGATTTAAATTCTGTTCCCACTCTACATTCAGATATGGAAACCAAATCCTAATGCAGACAGTATTGGGGAGAAGGTGACTTGGTTGGGGAAGTGATTAGGTTGGAAGAATGCAGCTCTCATCAATGAGACAAGTGCTCCTTCATGTAGCTGGTGAGACCCAGAGTTCTTCCCTTTGCCATGTGAGGACACTGTGAAATGATGTCTACCTATGAACCAGGAAGCATCAGATACTCACCTGCTGGTTTCTTGATAATAAGAGTTTCCAGCTTCAAATCCCAAGAAATAATCTATAATCCACCCAATTTATAATATTTTGAGATCGCAACCTCAGTGGTCTGAGATAGGAAGGCAGTAGCTACTGACTGAATTTTGTCAAAACCCCCTCCCCCTCCCCACCCAGTGTTAATATACTTGAAGCCTCTTTTTTTTTTT
>CABHPP010060266.1:0-13964 GCA_902168425.1 Peromyscus attwateri
TTTTTTTTTTTTTTTTTTTTTTTTTTACTGTTGATGAAAGCAAAACCCAGGGAGAGAAAGTGAACTTCAAGTTTACACAGCAGCCCAGACATCAGCAGCCTGGACGCTTCACTCTCAAAGCTGCCTCCTTGGGCATCTTTCCTGTCTGGGTTCTCACTTTGACCTGCATAGATGACACAGCCAGATGTTTCATACTCCAGATGATGTCCGCAGAGGGATGAGGAGGGACCCTCAAGAGATCCCAAGTGCCATCATTTGGCTGTAATACCAAGCTTAGCCATCTGGACGTGGTACTAAACTGGGCAAACTTCTTGTCTGTATTGCCTCATTAACATAATGAAGTGCCTGGGATCTCAGGCTCTGCACTCCTCCCCTAATTGTTTTAAAAACATTTTATTCTTTTCAGTTCAATTGAATCTATTTTCTTGTGGGGGGGGGGAACTCAAGAATGAAACCAACATAGAGTTTTAAAGAGAGGTTCATTTACCTCATTTATTTGAGCAAAAGGCACATAATTTTTGTGAACTTTCCCAAACATTGCTCTCTGTCTTTGTAACTACACCTGCATATTTTATAAACAGCAGTGCTCACACGTGGGCACCACACACATGCAATGCTGATGCCTCTTATGGGCTGAACTGAGACTCTCAAACTCCAGATGTTGAGGTCCTAACTCCTAGTACTTCAGAATGTCACTGTACTTGGAGACAGCCCTTTAAGGAGATAGCTTAAGTTTAACTGAGACTGTTTGCATGAACCTCAGTCCAACCTGGTGTCCTTATAGGAAGAGGAAATTTAGGTAGAGTCAAATATGGAAGGAAGGCCATGTAAAGATACAGTAGAGAGAGAACATGGCCATCTATAGCCACAGAGAGAGGACATAGAAGCCACCACCCCTTGGCACTGGGATGTCAGGCGTACAGCCTCTGGATGATCAGAAAAGTAATGTCTGTTAATTATTCTACTCAGGATGTGGAACTTTGGTTGGCTACCCTAGCAGAATAGTACACTGTCCTCTGAGAACAGAAGTGTCACGGCATGGTTGTATTCTGAAGTTTGCTTGTCCAAAACCTCTTTATTGAGGTATCATTGAGATGCAGAGAGACTTTGTGTCTTGAAGGCATACAGTCATATGAATTTGGGATCAGATTACCACAATGAGGGTAGTAAGTACATCTCCTGTTTCTAAAGGTTCCCTGTGGTTCCTTTGTGGGCTGTCTGCTTTTTTCTTTTGTTTTGTTTTGTGATAAGAACACTTAACATATGACCCATCCTCTTGCACACACAATGCAGTGTTGTTAACCACAGGTTCTTTGTCACACAGCAGCTCCTCTCTAGAATGTGTTTATGTTACATAACTATAACTTTATATGCATTGAACAACTCGCCCCTCACTACCCTCTTCCCCTGGACCCTGGAAACCATCATTCAATTTTCTGCTTCAATGAGTTTGACCCTTTGAAGCTGGCTGTGTTCATTTGCGTTCTCAGAGGCATCAATGAGAGGGCATAAAAAAATCTATTGCTATACCATTCTTTGCAGAGCTTGAGCACGGTTATATTGTGCTACAGCCTCCATTGTGCAAAGGGACACACAGGGAGCAAACCATAAAAATGCATGCCCAGACAATGTGTTGGTTTTTCATCTAGAAATGTTCTCTGAGTTTGTCTACGTAGACCAGATGGCAAGAGTGAGGAATTTTGGAACCAAAAAAGTTTGCTGCTGTGGATTAAGCTGTAGACCTTTCAGAATTCACTTGCTGAAAGATCTGATCCCAAAGTCATTGTACTTAGAGATGGGGTGTTTTAGGAGGTGGTTTAGGTCAAATGAGGTGTCTTTACAAAAAGTGGGAGAGGCAGAGACAGTGAGAGTTAGAGAGTAAGAGCAAGAGAGTGAGCAAGTAGAGAGGGGGAGGGATGGAGAGAGAGGGATAGAGATGGAGGGAGGGAAGGGTGGAAAGAGCGAGAGGGAGGAGGAATGGAGAGAGAGGGAGGAAGAGAGAGAAGGAAAGAGAGGGAAGGGGAAGAGATGGAGGGAGAGAGGGAGGAAAAGAGGGAGAGAGAAAGAGAGGGAGGGAGAGGGAGAGGAAGGGAGAGAGTGAGAGAGAGAAGGAGAGAGAGGGAAGGAAAGAGAGAATCTTAGATGAGGACACCTAGTCTGCCATTATGAGACAGCAGCCTGAGCTAAGGTACTGGCACTCATCCTGACATGAGGCAAGCTATGGGATTTGTCACCTGTGGAACAGAACAAGAGTACCACCTCACATTGCTTTTGTGAGTTGATGTGGATTGGAAATTGTAGACACTCCTTGAGCTTGGGAGATGTGCAAAGTAAACCAATTGTTATGCCCAGATTGCAGGGACCCCCAAAAGACCATCATGGAGACCGAATCCTGTATGTAAAAGCAAAGAATCTTTATTTTCAAGCTTTGGGACTTGGTCTCTCTGTCTGTCCAACACAGCGGTGAGAGCAGAGAGCCCAGAATCTGGGCAGGGTGAGGATTTTATCATAGCAGAGGTTAGGGTAAGGGGATTTTCAGGGTTCAGGACCCTGACTGGCTGACATTTGTCTAGGCCAATTGTTTGGAATATCAGGTATTTCCTCTTAGATGCAGGCCCCACTGGGTGGGGTCAGCTCATGGCTTTTCCTGGGTCCAGGTGTGACTTGCCAGAAGCTGTGTCTAAGCCTGTCATGGCAGCTGTGTGGTCAAGCTATTTTGCTCCCCCCACCCCCCAACACACCAATGACCATTTCTCTTGCATCAGGGGAAATCATTCCCCGTCCCCCTTCCCAATGTAAACCTGGATATAAGAAATACATACAAAAATTATCTTGTGTCCTTCAGTGCATCTTGTATGGAGACTGGTATATTTAATAGGCCACTAATATTTGAGTCCATTCTAGCACCTTTTTATGGTTGTCCAGGCTCCTCCTTCACTTGCTGAGATCCCAGGGCGAGCACAGGCATTCTTGTGGCAACCCTCCTGCTCTCCTCACAAAACTCTAAACCTGCAGGGAATGGAAGGCCCCTTTTCTCCCTATATGGCGGAGAAACAGCATCACCACCGTGACCTGACTTTAAAGGTGTGACTCCTGACCCTGTTGACAACCCTTCATGTGGCCCCACAGTCACGTGCCTCTTCTTGGCCCATCACTCTCCCACTTCTGGCTGCCATCCTCATCCTCACTGTCAGGAGATGCTGTAACTTTTAGGTCAAAATGGGGGGGCATGATTCTAAAAACAAAAGGTAGTTTTGTCATGCTTTTATTCCCATGCCTGCCCACCTACCAGCATCTGAGCCTTGGCCTACTGTCTTCTTTCCAAGGACCACAGGCAAACGCCTTCTTGCACAGCTCAGCATCTACTCTCCTTTACTTAGGGACATGGTTACAGTAGCTTTTCATGTCCCTGTCTCCTCATTTCCTGTACTGCAGTAGCTTGTTCCCATAAGCAAAGGAATATAAAGATTTCTTCACCTCAGGACGGTTGCTCCCTCTCTTTCCCCAAATGCTCCATTTCCTGCTCCTGTTTACAGCTCAGCTCCTTAAAATAGTTGCCTACTCTTGCCTTTTCAGATTCCTTTCTTTTTTCCCCCCTCTTAAACACATTCTAAGCATCTGTTCACCATGAATCTCCGAGGAAATTGCTCTTGATAAAAACCTACCATTCTTCCACACTGTGAAACCCTGTGGTCATTTCTCAGGCACTTCTTAAACTGCAGGTAGCTCCTAAAACAACTAACGTTGTTCTTCCAACCATTCTTTAAAAACTTTTCTTCCGAGGTGGTACACGCATTAGTCAGAGTCTTGGCAGAGCTGGGTAGAATCCTGAACAGAGATTTTAGAAGAGAAATAGCAATAGCTGAGCTGCTTAGAAAGGAGTCATGAGGAAAGAAATACCATTCCGTGCATAGACTAACAACTCTAAGAAGTCATTAGCTCACCTGGACCAGAGGGTGACATGGCTGGAACCCAGATGAGAATTGGAGACAGAGGACAGGTGCCCCTGGAGGGACAAAAGCATGACCGCCATGCCATGAGGCTACATCTCTCAGAACTGTGGTCAGACCCAAGGAAAGCCCAGGAGCTGAATGAAAGCGATGTCTGTCCAGGGAAACTCAGTATGGGGAAGGATGGAGAAGGAGTCTGGGGTGATGGTCACAGCTATGCTGTCGTTTCTGCCTTCTTTCCTGTTCCTGGCTCCCCCGTCCTGTGTCTGCTGGACTGCCAGAGGCCTGCTCACACCTCTCTGCCTCTTCTCGATAAACCCCTCAGCCTCCAGGCTTCTGTCCGTTCTCTGTCTGGTGGCCTTCTGTATTTATACCCCCCTTGCTTTTCTCTGAATCCCCTCTTATGTATTCAGATACCTGCTCCACATCTGCCTCTGGTTAGGACCAGGCACCTCTTCTATAACACATCTACGATTAAACTCTGAAGAACCAACCCAACCTCCACCTTCTTCCATCAATTTCATCCCAGCTAACGAGACTTGATCTCAGCTTTGCGTTGCAGCACCAACAACCTTGAGATCAGATGAGACTATTCTTTCTCACACATATCAAATATCCAATTTTTGACCAAATAATGTTTTCTCTATCTTGAAGTTGTTTTTTTTTTTTTTTTAATCAAATTCTGCTCACAGATCTACTGCTAGCATGTTGGCCGAGCTGCTGTTACCATATACCAGCTGCATATACCAACTGAATAGACAATGGCTGTAGTCCTGGATACTGTTGTATACTGTCCCCAAATCTGTGACTTCAAACTGGAGCCCCCCATTCCCTACTAGGGCACTGGAAATGCTAGTGGCTGAAGGCTCCCAGTAAACTCTTCTCTCGGAATCATCTTTCATGAAGATAAGCACTTAGGCCGGTCACACATGTGTGTCTTGCAATCAGCATGCGCCAGTGACAGCTCATACTAGGATGGTGTGCTTCACCTTTACAGCTTCAGTCTGTAGGCTCAAGTGAGACCACTTCAATTGCATCTCTTCAAAAACCATCCTGCTGCAGCTTCCTGCTCTCTTGTCTTCCCACATACATCCTTCCCCTCCAGTAAGATCCCCAGGCAAGGTCCTGCATACAAAATTCTCATTTCCAGATTTGTGAGGGGCACAGATCCAAGACAGCCTCCTTGATGACCTCCAAGACATCTTTCTTATCCACTCAGGCAATTTCTAAACACTGCACCAAAAAAGCAGCATGGCAGTCCCCCAGAATGTTAAAGATAGAATTACTCTAGAAGCAACTGTACTTCTGGCTATTCCTATGAAAGAGTGGAAATCAATCGGGATCTTGAAAGATGTTTGTATGCTCATGTTCACTACAGCATTTTTCACAGTAGCCCCACAGTGGAAACGACCCAAGTGTCCATTTGTAGACAATGTTGGGATATCCACATGATGGAACATGGTTGAACTTTTAAAAAAGGAAGGAGGGGCTAGAAAGTTGGCTCCGTAGGTTAAGGCTGTGTGCTGCTCTTTCAGAGGATCCTTGTTCCGTCCCCATTCTCATATCTTTATTTTAGCTTCAGGAAACCAGACGCCCTCTTCTGCACTCATGTGCATATACCTCCCACCCTCACATACCACATAAATAAAAAAAAAACCCTCTTTAAAGAAAGGAACTTCTGATAGATGTTCAAATGTGGATAAACTTTGAGAGTATTCTGCTAATGGGCAATAAACTCACAGAGGCATGAATAGTGTTTGATTCCATTTACTTGAGATCTGGAAGGAGTCAAGTTCATAGAGAATGGTCACAGGATATAGGGCACGTGGGGCTGTGCAGCACATCTACTGTGGGATGGGGACGGTTTCAGTTTTGGAAGACAAGCAAAGGCGGCGATGATTGTACCACCTTATAAATCTATATTTGTGACCCAGGTTAATACATCCAAACATGGTTATGGTGGTAAGTTTCACGGCGTGTGTGTGTGTGTGTGTGTGTGTGTGTGTGTGTGCACTCATGTGCAGGCATGTAGACCAGATGTTGTACCAGATGTCCTCTTTTCCTTAAAGACTCTCTATTTTACTCTTTGAGACAGGGTCTCTCACTGACCCTGGAGGTCACTGATTCAGCAAGCCCCAGAGATCTGTCTGTCTCTACTGCTCCAATGCTGGGATTGTAAACCTGAGCAACCACACCTACTTTATGGGGGTTCCTGGCAAGCATTTCACCCAGTGAACCATATCCAGTACCTCTTTTGGTGTATTTGATTACAAATCAAAAAGTAGGTCTTAAGTCTTCCCTGGGAGCAGTCATTTCTGAGTGTCATCCTTTTGGTCAGGATAAGGCAAGGGACCTTGGTGATTTGGTCTAATGTGTTGTGCGACTTTATTTCTTCCTTTGCAGTAGGAGTCTCCCTGAAGTTCCCAACACCAAAGACATCCACACGGGTGATTTTGCTGTTCTCTGCTTCCAATACACTGTTTTACTATGTTAAGTACATGAGTGTTTTGCCTACAGGTATGTTTGTGCACCACATGCATGCAATTCCCATGGTAGCCAGAAGAGGGTGTTTGATCCTCTGAGATTCATACAACTAGGAGCAGCCATGTTGGTGCTGGGAACTGAACCCTGCTCTCCTGGGCAACCACTGACTCACCACTCCAGCACCCGCCCCCCACTACCTGCACAGCTCCCTCCTTACCTTCCTCAAGCCCTCAGACATATCTTCTCTGTGCCTGTCTTTCTAATCTCCATACCTTGTTGCAGCTTCTTCCCCATCCCATTGCTCCTCTGAAGCCAGCCATGGTGTCTGATTCTAGATGCCCTTTGGAAGAACAATCCATCGTTTGGCTTCCTTCTCTGTATTTAGGATACTTGAGACTTTTTTTTTTTAAATACTTTAGCAATTTACTCTAGTGTAGGAAGGGCTTAATAGATGTTTCTACTTCAGAGACACCCCTACCAAGGACGAACATTTCTGAGCCCAGTCTGAACACTCTTTGATTTTTGCTTCATGAGACTTCAAGAACACAGTTTGTATTGTTCTTATCCTTCATCATGCATCGAGACTGAATTCCAGCAAATACAGGTAGCAAGTAGGCTCAGAGGAACATGACTAGAACATGGCAGAGGTTCCAATACGTATGATCAAGGACATCTCAGGAAAGTAGAGGCAAGCAGGCAGTGGCAACGTTTGGTGAGCTATGATGGAGAACTTCCACTACCACCTCTGGGCCATGGCTGCACCACAAATCTGATTTTACCCAAGTATTCACAAAACATGTATGTTAGCATGTGCTTTGTTAGTAATATCCTGCCATGCCTCAGAGACCGAAATTCCACAGAAGGGTCTGCTGACGATTGCACCGTGATTTTAACTTATGATGGATTTCCCTAGCCATGGGCAGAGGGAGAGGAGAGGATGAATTATTTATTTTAACTCCAAGTTATTGGACCATTTATCAAAATGAATGTAGGTTCACGATCCATTATGCATTCCAGCTTATTCTGTGCAAAGGTGTTAATGGGTTTTCCTGGACTTGGAGAGTTTAGGCTCTGCTGCCTGCCACACTCTGCCCATGCCTTTAAACTGACTTGTGGACCTTCAGCACACAGCTGCAGACCCCATGCAGACACGAGCACACTGTCTGTCAGAGTGGCTCCTTTCAGAGCACCAAGTCTTTCAACTGTGCCCAGTGATAGAATCTTCCACTTTACTCCAAATAAATGTACCCACTTAAGACTTTTTATTCTCAAATTCAGATAGAGGGGGAAATTAATCTTCGGGGTTATTTTTGTTTTGTTCTTACTAATGAAGGCAATCAACTTAATTTATCAGTGTTTCAGACTCTTCTGTTCAGCCCATACGATGAACAAAGGAAATAAAGATACCGAACAAACTCATCAGGCCCAAAGCATCCCTCTTCTCCCTGGAGCCCGCCTTCCCCCCTCCCTCATCAGCAGATTCCTAGGCAACGGCTCATCTGCTTTCTGTCATTCCACATACTGAATTTTTACAATGGAAAGCATGCGGCACGGACCACTTTTGTTTGACTTCTTTCATGTGGCATCATTATTTTGAAATCCATCCATATCTTGGTGTGTAACAATGGTTAATTTATCTTATTCTGTGCTATATAGATCATTGTGTGACTATACAAAGTTTGTCTATCATCAAGGTTGTGGAGGAAGGCTGGGCCGTTTCCAGTGTGTGTTTAGTTACAGATAAGATGACTCCATCTCCCCTCTAGTTCTATTACCTCCACCTGTACCCACACATACAAATTAAAATACAGGGTTCCCTGCAAGGGAAGAAACAAGCTTTGTTTTTCTGTGTCTCTTATATTACATCTAACTTTTAGGGTTTTTTTTTCTATTTTCTTGCAGATGGCATTCATTTTTCTTTATGGCTGAAGACAACTTCATCGCATATATGCACTATATTATATACACGCAGGAGTAGTATAGTTGGGTCATACAGTGGTTTTATTTTTAAATTTTTGAGGAATGGCAATATTGATTTGCATAGTGGCTGCACTGGTTTATGTCTTCACTAATAGTGGGCAAGGGCCCCTCTTTCTCCACATTTCTCAAGCATTTACTGTTCTTTGTTTGGTTGACTATAGCCATTCTGACTGAGATTAAAAAAAAAAACAACTCTCAAAGTAGTTTTAATTTGCATTTCCCTGGTGGCTAAGCATATTTAACACTTGTTAAAGTGGTTATTGACCAGTTGTGTTTCTTATTTTAAGAATTTTCTGTTGGGAGGGCTAGAAAGGTGACTTATGGGACAATGCACTTACTACCCAAGTGTGGGGACTACCTGGAATTCCGGTGTTCTGGAGGCAGAGATGCGGGATGCACTAGCTAATTCAGCAAGTTTGGGGTTCGAGGAGGTGACCCTGCCTCGCTTTCTAAGGTGAAGTAGGACTGAAGAACACAGGTGGTGGTGATTTCACTGTTAATCTCAAGGTCTGAGTGAGTGGAACTAGTGCTGTGGGATGTTCTGTATGGCAAATGTGTTGCTCTGATTGGTCAATAAATAACACACTGATTGGCCAGCGGCTAGACAGGAAGTATAGGTGGGACTAACAGGGAGGAGAAAAGAAAGAACAGGAAGGCAGAAGGAGTCACTGCCAGCCAGGACAAGCAGCATGTGAAGATGCCGGTAAGCCACGAGCCACGTGGCAAGGTATAGATTTATGGAAATGGATTAATTTAAGCTATAAGAACAGTTAGTAAGAAGCCTGCCACGGCCATACAGTTTGTAAGCAATATAAGTCTCTGTGTTTACTTGGTTGGGTCTGAGCGGCTGTGGGACTGGCGGGTGACAAAGATTTGTCCTGACTGTGGGCAAGGCAGGAAAACTCTAGCTACAGACTAGAAAAAGAAAAACGACCTAAGGGCTCACTCATGATACTTCCCGGGCTCTCGGCTTCTTCCCACCATTCAGCCTTTCTGTGCTTGGATTATATAAATCAGCCCTCTGTGTGCATGGACCCTGGATCTGTGGAGTCACAGATGCAATAATAACACAGTGGTAAACAATTGCATTGATATTGAATGGGTACAGGCCACTTTCTTGTCAGTTTCTAACAATACAGTGTAACTATTTCATAATATGCTCGTTGTATTAGATATCCTGTGTAGATGATTGAAAGTACATGGAGGAGGCAGGGGAGATGGGTTAAGTGGAGGAAAGTGCTTGCTTTGCAGGCATGAGAACCTGAGTTCACACCCCAACACCTATGTAAAGCCGGTGAGTGCCACTGGGCACTAGACACAGGGGCTCATTGGCCAGCTAGTCTCCCCAATCAGTAAGTTTCAAGTTCAGTGAGAGACCCCATTTCAAACAATAAAAAAGTAAATGAGTGGAAGACATGAATGGTGACTTGCTGGAGTCCAGCTCTGGATGCGGGCAGGGTCTGAAGATGGGTGGATGCAAGAGCAGTGACAGAGGGATCAGATGTGGGATAGACACTTCTTAGTTTCATTTTAGGAAAGATGGACAGAAAGGAAGCCTACGGGAGTCATCTCCAGTGGGGCAGGTCCCAGCAGAGGAGGTAAGGAGTCGGTGGGGGAAGGAAGGGAGCCAGGCCATGGTGGTCGGGAGAATCTTGCAGCCTGACTATGTAGCAGCCAGAGTGCTTCTTTATTTATACAGAATTTAGTAAGCAGGGATACATTCATGGTGTTTCAAATCATAGATCGTATCATTTTTGGTTTTGGACATGTGTTTCAATTCCCTTTACTCATATTTTAGTCATCATTAATAAATTATGACAGAACAGAGTTATCATTTCCAATCATTTTCCCTCAAGTTTTGACATCATTAGTAAACAGAGTTATCATTCTTACTCATTAACCCATTAACCCAATTTTTAAGAATCTAGAGGCATATGACAACCTGTTCTCAGGCTGGTAGCTTTGGTTGTTTCAAGGACACTAGACCAAAATAAAATCTTCAAGCCACTCCAGGCATTTTGCCATGTCCCAAGCTGTGTATTATTAACTCTTAATGGTCAGAATGCCCAAGAAAAGTCCTCAGGCCAAAGCTGCTGCAGTTACTATTCAAATTTTGGCATAATACAATGTTTATATTTTACATCTTTATAGAATTTGCCTATATGTTTAATCCTGGCATTCTGTTGTTCCTTGGTCATACATCACCACAGTGGCTCTGCATGTGCTAACTTTTATAAGGAAGAAAGGTCCTGATGTCTCATACTTTTAGCATCTTTCCACTCCATACTTTGCTCACCAATATGTCCTTGTGTAGGGCAGAAGTATATGCTACATAATTGTCTGAGTGTACAGTGGAAAGAGGTTTGTAATCTGAACTGTGGACAATTCCTCTAGCCCACCAAATCTTACTGATCTTTTTAAGTTTACTTTGTTTTTAATATCTTGTTCCTGTGTAAGTACAGGAACCGATGCTTCAAGAATGTCTCATGGCCTCGTAAAGAGACCTCTAGCTTCTTTATGTGTCACAACCTCCAAGGCATAAGGAAGACCATGAAGTAGATAAGGATATCTCCCTAAAAGTGGGGGTGGGGGAGTGGGGGTGGGGAGAATAGTATGCTCAGGACTGTCCTGGGGAAGCTTAGAAGCAGCATTCCTGGGAGAAGGCATAAATGATTCATAAGAAATTTTCCATCAATATAATATCCCCAAATTGTACGAATGTTAAAAGTGCCCCAAGTATGCAACAGGTGGAGATGAAAACCAAAGGTGACATGGCAGCCATCATGTGGCTCAGCTCTGTTGGATCTTTGTCAAGCAGCTGTGCTGGCTCTATGACTTCTGCCATTCCATTCAGATATGGCTGTACCAATGACTCATACCAGTAATCCCAGCACTGGGGCTAAGACAAGAAAACCAGGAATTCTAGGTCAGGCTTGGATACATTGTCAAGTCAAGGTCAGTCTGGGCCACTTGAGACCCTGACTCAAAAAACTAAAATAAATGAAACACTGATATCTATAGATTCAATGCTAATCCCTACAAATAAGAGAAAACACGTGACATGTGTCTTTCTGGGCCTAGGCTACTTCACCAGAGTGATAGTCCCCCCAGCTTTAAACATTTCCTTACAAATTTCATGATTTCATTTCTCTAAACAACTGGATGATTGTACCTATAGATCACATCTTCACTATTCATTCATTAGCTAATGGACGTCTGGACTGTTTCCTTTCTTGGCTATTGTTAATAGAGCAGCAACGTACATGGACAAGCATATATCTCTGTAATAGGACATTGAGTCCTTTGGCTATAAGCCCAGGAGTGGTATAGCTGGATCACATGGTTGATCTATTTCTAGGTTTTCGAGGAACTCCATACTGATTTTCATAGTTGATTGCACCAATGTTTACTCCCACCAGCCCTGAAAAAGTGTTGCTTTTCCTTCACATCCAGGCCAGCATTTGCCACCTCTGTTTTTAAACCTTAGCCAGACTGGTGCGAGACGAAATCTTAATGCCACTTTTTAAGCTTATGCCAGACCAAACCCCAGCATGGAGATGGGAGTTAAGCACAAAGTCCCACCCCTAGCCGAGGAGCTACTGGCCACTGATAGCTGGGAGACCAAGAGTCCGGTGTTTTGTTTTGTTTTAAGGGCGTGGCTTCTGGTAAAAGTCAACCACACTCCCGTGGAAGGGCACACACCCATGAGTATATGGGCAGCACAAGTTGGACTTGGTGGATTTAAAACAAAAGAGAGAAGATACAAAGTTGGGTGGGTAGAGGAGTGAGGTATATCAGGGAGGAGTCGGGGAAGGGTGAATATGATCAAAATATATCAAATTCTCAACGAAACAGTAAAAATGGGAAAAAATAAGATGAATTGGAAAACACAATAGAAATTTTTGAAAAAAAAATGAAATGAAAGCAATTAAAAAGTGAAAAATGATAGAGGAAGACATTTGATCTCAACCTCTGGCCTGCACAGGTGGCCGCACTTGCACACACCTCTGCACGTATATGTACACACACATGTAAAAAGTATATGGGAAGGTGTATGTAGATGACCGTGGCTAATAAGGGACCTGAGTGCCACAAGATATCCGTGTCCACCGATTTATTATCCTAGCTAATTAAGGGATGGCTGGATAAGGCCCAGGGCTTTTTCTGGTTCTTAGCAAGAGGGAAATTGGGAAAACCAGGTGTTCAGCTTCCTGGAAGTGGAAATCCAATGCTGCTGCTGCTTTTAAATTACATCTTTAAAGCTGCGATTGGCAAATACTAATTGTATGTATTTCTGAGAAACAACGTGGTGTTTGTTGTGTGTAGACACTGTAGAAAGATTAAGCTAAGCTTTTAACATGTCCATTATCTCACCTACTTATTTTTGTGGTGAGAACATTTTAAGATCTACCATTTTAGCCCTCCTGAAGCACACAATCTATTATTAACTATGGCCATCACACTGTGCTCAACACAGTGTTTTATTGTTTCTTGCTAGCAGAAAGAAACACAATTGATTTAAAAAATATTGATTATGTTATCCCGCAGCTGTGCTAAACCCACTCATTAATTCTCAGGACATTTTTGTAGATACGGTGGGATTTTCCATATAAATTATCAGGTTGACTAAGAGTATTATTTTTTCCTTTTCAGTCCAGATGCCTTCCTTGCTCTGTCTTCCTCCATCCTTCCCTTCCTCGATTTTCTGCTTCCTTAATTCCCTTGCTGTGTCTGTTGAATGTTGGAGACAATGCAGACTTGGTGGAAATGCAGAGGGCATCCATCTTGCTTCATTCTCAATATTAGAAAACATTTAGTCTTTCGCTGTATGATGTCAGCTGTGGCTTATGGTACATGGCTTTTATTATGCTGTGGTAGATTTATTCTACGGCTAAGATGCCGAGGGTTTTGATTAGAAACACATTCTTAATTTTGTAAAACGCCTCTCCTGTGTCTACTGAGAGAGTTTCTCTCCCTCAGTTTCTTAAAATAGTGAAGCATAAGTGAGTTTTTAAAGATTTTTGTTGGAGGATTTCACACATATACATAGTGTATTTTTATTAAACCTGCTCCTCAGTTTCCTCTCCCCAACCCTTCTCAGCCCCCCACCCAGGATCCCCCTCCCTATTACTTGTACTTGCTCTCTCTTTTTTAAAAACCACTGAGTACAGTTGGTCCTGCTGGTATGTGCACATCATGTGTCAAGCCTGTTATAATTCCACCATGATTGACTGTTAAACAGTCCTCAACTACTTGGATAACCCCTTTGGGTTAGGTTATATAATCTTAAATATGGTGAGATCTAATTTAGTACTGTTTTTATCTTTCAGGAACATACATGAATTGTGTATTTGGACCCATGAATCACTGAACAGCGCTGATCGAATCCACTCTCCCTTTATTCACATTCCCTTCATAGTCTCTGGGAACCACTAATCTATTTTCAGATTGATTTTCATCTTTAGCTTTCACAGATGAGAAAGAACACATGGTTCTTCTTCTTTGTGTGTGTGTGTGTGTGTGTGTGTGTGTGTGTGTGTGTGTGTGTGT
>CABHPP010060269.1:0-5000 GCA_902168425.1 Peromyscus attwateri
TTTACATGGTAATGGGGATTGAACTCAGGGCCATGTGCTCACCAGGTCATCACTCTAACCACTTAGCTGTATCTTCAGCATTCACATTATCTACATTTCAAGCAACAGAACAAGAGGAAAGGAGGTCTGAGATCTTGGGAGAGGTTGAATCACCTGGGATATCTTTTGTGACAATAGATTTGTAATTGACACTCTATAGCAGAATATTAGCTAAGCCAAACTACAAAGAATAACAGAAGTGCCTTTTCTCCATAAATTCTGAAAAGGTTGCAGAATTCCCTTTTGCAGTCCTGTATGGGGCACAGCAATAAGCATCCCCACAGGCGCAAAGCAAGAACTCCCATTTCTGAATAACTGCTATCCAGACCTGACCCATCCATGTAGCTGCTGAGAATTTTCTATGCAGCTTGACATCATGTTCTATTCAAAGCAGTATTTCAGGGAGATCCCTTCTTTGGTGTTTTCCTGAAACTCCAAATTCACTGAGTTCCCAGTAATCCTCTCTTGAAGAACTACTTGATAGATCTTCCATTGCAAGAAAAGAGTATAGTCACAGGTCAATCATTCTGGAAGTCTTGGAAATGGCACCCACAGTGGAGCATGTGCATGCTACTAGTGTCTACTGAGAAGCAGAGCATGGACCAGACAATCATCAGAAACAAACAAACAAGAAGCTCATTCACAGCTGTCCAGATGTGGCTTGAGATCTAATTCAACAGCCCTGATTCACAAGTTAGCAGAGAAACTTATGGACTATTCTAAAAGTGTGCTAATTTACAGCTATCACATTGACTTATAGTATTATTAAAAAGCAGAACAGAAAGTCGAGCATGGTGGGATATGTCTTTAATCCCAGTACTTGGGAGGCAGAGGCAGGTGGATCTCTGCGAGTTGGAGGCCTGTCTAGGCTACATAGTGAGTTCAGGGACAGCCAGGGTTACATAGTAAGAACTTACCTTGAGAAAAAAAAAAAAAAAGCAGGGCACGAAATCATGGAGATATATCCTAAAAACAGCTACAGCAATCTGTGGCTATTGTTATTTATGTCAGATATTCTTCAACAATTATGTATTGATGGCCCAATGTTCTAGTAAAATGGATCTCCATCTTGAGAAATTCACTAACTGGAAGGATCCAACACATAGCAAAGTCCTCCATTCATTATTACAGAAACCGTAAAAAATCCTGCAAACATGAGAAGGAGAGTCTACAGGAAGTGGGAAGTGAAAGCAATGTCACAGGATCTATACATACAGTGGAGGGTGCTGCCCACTGGGTTGTACAGGAGGAGGAGAAAGTCAGAAGGTTTAAGCTGATCCTTCAACCCTGAAAGGCCCAGCTCTTATCAAAGAGTTGTAATCATGGTCCTCAAAGGCAAAATCGTTTACTTGGAGGTCTAACAATTTCTCTTTGGGGTATAGCATCATCTTTGAAGTTTCCCTGGCAATTAAACAGCACCTCCTTTCAAATGGGGGCTACAGCTATTTTGCAAAGGGGGCTACAGCTAACAAAACCAGAATGATGCTGATAGAGTCCATGTTGTTCCAATGAAGTATTCAATGGCCCCAGTTGGAGTTATTGCTGTCTCACTGACCACAGACATTTCCTGGACAATTCATGAACCTCCTTGTTAACTAAAGGCTAGTTGAAGATTAGCTTCCATGTGACAATTGGGAAATACCAGTGGCATATTTTTAGTTTCATAATCAGAAGATCAGCTGTGCTACGGTAACCTACCTTGGCAAACTCCACTGGCAGCTGGCTAAATGTGTCACTCTTGGCAAGTACCCCCCAGCTGTTCCCACCTGTGGTCACACACAGGATTTGGCAATGATGCTTATTACATCTGTACCTGTGGGATGGCCTGGCCTGTTAAAAACAGCCCGTGCATGGTGCAGGGTACTTGATCTAGTGGATCTTTTTGTTGTATGATTGTTTCACCCACAGCCTTTCATTCTTTCCTTCATAAACAACCACTTCAGAAGCTGGTTAACTGCATACATTACTCTGCTGCAGAAACACAAGCATGTAAGACATTAGGGAACAGTCCTTCACTCAAAGCTACTAATTGAAGAATCCGCTATTTTCACCCCCTTTCCTCTTCCCTTTTTATATGGTAGTCTAAGCCACATCCTCTGTCAAGTGAAAGAGTTATATAAGTTGCAGGTTATGACACATTCAAAGAAATCATCTTATTAATTAGGTTGTGACATCATAGGATCAAAGAAATGAGAAGGGGAGAGGATCTGTGGCAGGAATTCAGTTTTGCCCATCATCTCCTCCATCCAGATGGGATGACTTTTTATTGTGTTTACTCATTCTCTATCCACCTAAGCAGGAAATAGATCAAATATGGTGCTTTCTTTGTGGTCCATCTAGTGTTATCACAAAAGGTCCCAAAGTAATTGGCAATACCTCTCTTGAACCTGAGTGATGAATCCTTACTCTGTGGCCTTTTGCTATAAATACAGGACTTGTCCCAGATGACATGCTTGTATTATTGGACAGACTTTAATCTTAGCATTATACAGGCCCACATTTTTCCGTTGCCAAACACTATTTGCAGTTCTGTCCCAGATGTAACAACCTAATCAAAATAGAATTGCATAGAGCACTACATGGAGGATTGGCTTCTGGGGACTGTGCAACAGGTATCTGTATGTTTATTGCCTGCTTTTATGAAACTTATACAATGAAATTGTAAAGTGCACATTGAATACTGGGACTTGACTCCTAAGTAATGAATTGTAAATAATAAGGTTTAGCATCAGCCAGAAACATTTTCACATACTCAAATGCCAGCATTCTCAACCACAGCACCACCAACGTTAAATCAACACAGAGCATTTCCACCTTCCCACATCGCCCTTCTCAATGACTCGGACTGCCAACTGACCTGCGTCCCTGACAACAAATGCACCCACGCTTAGAGTGAAAAAGAGAAACTTTTCATGGGCAATACAAAAAGAAAGGTTTGTTTTGTTTGCTTATTTTTTTTGTTCAGAGCACCCTGATACAGAAATGATTCAAGGATAAAAGAGCCATTTAGAAATGACAAAGGAGCAAAGTTCTGAGCTAAAATCATTTTGCAAAATGATCTGCTTACAAAATGCACTGGAAACATGTTGTAAAACCAATATTATCTGAAAGCTCAAGGAAAACAGCCCTTCGAAGTAAGTCCCCGCGTGCTGGTGACAGACAGCAGTTTGGAGATTTGCCTCTTTTCACCTTCATCTTCATGGTCAAACTGCATTTCCACCATCTATCTACTTCCAATCTGTCTTTTCTATGGTGTTTTGAAAGAGCAAATTAAATGCTGTAACCACAGAAACTTTTAAGTAACAAAGATGTAAATAGATGGGGACTGCGCAAACCTCATCAGCATCAGCAGCTAATCAGCTTCCGAGTTTTATAAATGTGGAAACTGAGACTGAGAGATACTACAAATTCTATTTGATGCACCAGGCTGTACACACTACAGCAAAGCCAACAGTCAAGGTCCGCCATTGCTCGCAGAGTACACTTCCCCTCAAATAGCATGGAAGTCATGACATATAAATTTGTTTAAAGATGTGTGCAGTGTGAAAGTATGATGCATTCTTTCAAGAAAAGCATCCCACCACACTCACCACATACCCTGCTGCCTCCACCATATTCGAGTTTCTATAAACTATTATATTTGTAACACTGGGATAAAACAATTAGTTAATTGAATTTTTGTAGCAGATGGTGGAAGTTTATAAATTGCATCAATTAATGAATAAATAAAAACAAACTGTTGCTCTCATTAGTGTCCCTAAAATATGTAAATGGCACACGTTTATTTTCATGACTCACAGATGGAGATGTGGAGGCCCACAGAGATTCGGTTTGCTCCTGGGCAGGTGAATAGACAGACATTCAATCACAGAAGAACTAGCAGGCTATGACTCATTCTTTCTTATGCAGAACAAAGCCTAAAACAGTCTGTTTGCAGTCCTTTCTTCCTGTCTCCTTATCTGCTATTCTGTAATCTAATTTGGCCTTGGCATAGAAAGAGTTGCACAAGCAGTGAGAGCTTGGATCACAGTCAATTCTCTGCCCTTCCCTTTCCGAAAAGTCTCACATCCAGAGGCCAGAGACAAAAATGGGATCATGCAACTGCAGGAAGATGAAATCTTCCATCTTGAAAGCATTAGGAAGAGTCTAGATGCTCTCTGTTCTGGTTGTGTTTCAATCTAGGTCCTAGAGCCTAGGAGGAGAAAGGGGTTGCTGAGTTGTTCATGGTGTGGCACTTCTAACAACCCTAACATCTGGACCAGCTATACCTCTGTCCAAGAGCATCTCTGAGAAGACTTCCCAGCTTTTTTTGCCCCTCAGGCCACCACGGTGGTACTGATGCAGGGCCAGCTGTTCCAGGACTAGCGCGAGGTGGCCTCATACTAGCAGTATTTCGTTGGTAGAGAGTGCCACATTAAAATGTCATTTAGGCAATTAATATTTTATTTATAAACACTTATAAATATTTATCATAAATGACTGTTTAAATAACAGCTCCTGAGAAAACAAATCTATTACATTTGTATTAAAAATTCCTTGGATGCTTAATTATGGGAATATTTAGACAGACCATTAAAATTTCATACCAACTTCGTGAGAAGTCAGGGGCAAACCCAGTTAGACTCCCTCATTTAACTAAGGGAGCAAATTGGATACGATACCACACGAAAGGGGGAAATTCAGCTACCAGTCCCCCACCCGGTAGTTCAATACATTTGGCTTTGTGTCAGAGAAGCCAAAAGTCATTTCAAAATCTTTTCTTTAAACATTGTAAGAAAAGATGTATTCATTCTAGATAAACATCCTAACCTTAGCTACAATCAAAATATGTTTTGTCCCTAAATGGATCTGACTAAGCATTCTCAGCTTCTTCAGCTATTTTAATCAGACCCCAAACACAATTGACAGTCCAATTTTTCAACCAGGAAGAAAAATAGTTACTGCTTGCATTGATCTGCTGT
>CABHPP010060269.1:10000-22630 GCA_902168425.1 Peromyscus attwateri
TGCCCAACTCTTAACACCCACTTTTATGCTGTTGAGTGAACAAAGCTCCCCAGTGGATGGGATCAAATGAGTGCTGGAATCTCAGTATCTTCTGTTTTGGTCCTCTATATCTTTCTGTGGAAGATAATTTCACTTAGCGAACAATAGCTCAGATTTGCATCTTTGCAATTCATCACCCATCACTTCAGTCTGATTAGTTTTCTCCTTAAGTTGTTTCTCTGCATTTACAACACTCTATAATTTACAAAACATTCTCATAATTAATGATGCTATGTTTATTATTATAGTATTATATACATACATAATTGCAATTTTTATGTATATGTTTTATTATTATTACAGCTTTGTAAAAGGTAAGTGCTTTATATATAATATATAATATACTATTTATTATTCAAACAGCTTTGCTAAAGGTAAGTGAGGAAGAAGTAAGTTCTCCTATCTGGTAGATGAGAATACTTTGTCCAGCTGGGGTTAGCCTCACATGCTCAGCAGAGTGCTGGGATCCCACACTCTACTGTGGAAACAGAGGGCACATGCTTCCAGCTGGCCTGCACATCACTCTTGCATTCCTCATCCTCTGTAAATGATTCACTTCCCTTTGTTCACTGTAATGAGCAGACACAGCTGTTGCTTCTGTCTTGATTTCTGGGTGATGTGGCCTGGAAGGAGCAATTCACCTAGGTCTGGGGAAAGCTGATCATAAAGTCAGGCCATACCTGCTTTTGTGACTGCCTTCTGCAACTACAGACCCCTTTGCTGAAGATGCTTGGATCTTTATTACTGATGTTGGAATTTTCTCTCCTCTGCTGTGGCTCACTGTCTTAACTACTCTAATGAGCAGTGCCAATGAATATATTCACATCATGCAACCAATATCCAGAACTTCATTTTATAAAACTAAAACTATGTACTCATACCTCATCATCTCTGGCCCTTCCTACTCCTGGGAACTCCATTCTAGTTTATTCTCAGGAATTTTGACAATTTTGGATAACTCGTGCAAGTGGGATAAAATTGTTTGCCTTTTTGTGATGTTTTAGTTGGTATAACATCCTCTAGGTTCATGCATACTGTAGTTTATGACAGTATTTCTTTTTTTAAAAAAAGAATGAATGATACTCTACTACATGCACATCTCAGAATTTATCATTCATTCAGACATTGATGGATATTTAGGTTGCTTCTAATTCTTGGCTGTTGGGACCAATTCTGCTGTAAATATGGGTGAAGAAATATCTTCAAGGTCTTATTTTCAATTCTTTTATACATGTACTCAAAAGTTGAATTGCTGTCTAATATGCCATGAATATTTCTTTATTTAAGAGCTGGACAGTGTTTTCCATAGTATTTATACCATTTTATAATCTCACCAATGATGCACAAGCATTCCATTCTTTATATCTCCATCCATCCTCTATTTCTGTATCTCTCCTAGCATCTTGCATCCTAGTGTATGTGAAATTATGTCTCACTGGGGTCATGATGTGCATTTCCCTATTAGAGTTGTTGAATGTCTTTAAAGACCACTGTCAGCCATTTGTATAGCATTTGGGGGAAATCTTCATTAGTTCTTTTGCCCACTTTTAACTGGGCTGCTCATACTGTTACTATAGACCTGTATATTCTCAATTTCAACCCACTACTAGAAGCTATGCTTTGTAAGTGTTTTTTCCACTTCTACAGCCCTTCCTTCCTTCCTTCCTTCCTTCCTTCCTTCCTTCCTTCCTTCCTTCCTTCTGCTGACTATCTTTTGATGCACAGAAATAATTTAAATTTGATGCAATTCCAGTCATCTATGTGCTTTTATTTCCTTGGCTGTCAGTCTTATATCTAAGAAATCATCATGAATCTTTCCTCTCAGCTTTTCTTCTAGAAGCTCTGTAGTGGTTGGGTTAACTTCTGGGTCTTTGATCCATTTTAATTAATGTGTTGCTTATGATATAGGAGTCCATATTAGTTACTTTTCTGTTGTTGTGATAAAACACCACGACCAAGGCAACTTATATAAGAAGGGGTTTAGTTAGCTTGTAGTTACAGAGCGATAATAGTCTCATGACGGTGATGAAGAGGTGTCAAGCAGTAGGTGGCTAAAATGGCACATGAAAGCTCACATCTCAAATTGCAAATATGATGCAGAACGAGCTGTCTGGGAATGGCGTGTGGCTTCTGAAATCTCCACATGCATCCCAAGTGATACTTCCCCTAGCAAGGTCACGCCACCCATGTTTTTCCAAACAGTGCAAACAGCTAGGAACCAAGTATCAAAATGTCTGAGACTTATGGAAGATGTTGCATTAAAACCACTACAGATTCTAACTTCATGTTTCTGCATATGTTTGTCCAACATTTCCCCAGTATTATTTGTTCAAAAGTGCCTCTCTTCCCCTCTGTTTCCCCTTGGATTCAGTTGTGTATAATCTTTATTCTGTACCTCACATCTACTTTGATCTCTCCTTTCTAAAGGAAAAAAGGCTTCTCCAGTCCCATTTAAGCTAATTTCCCAGATTGTATTAATTTGGGTTCTCAGTTCTCTCTGAAATCACATTGGCAGTACCCATAAATATCTTCACTGATACTCTGAATTTGCTTTATATAAAGAAATATCCCATTATTAGTGGATTAGTGAAAAATTAGTAATAAAAGTCAAACATGTTGAACATTTCTTTTAAGTTACTAAGTAACTGTTATGGTATTCCCAGAGTGCTGACAAGTTCAACTTCAGGATCATGTGGAATAGAGGATTCCAAGGAGCTAGTCAGGTGCTGAAAATGAGGACAGGGAGCTACAGCTTCCCCCTGTGCAAGAGTACAGGGGCTCTGAAAGGCAAGAGCTACTCCTGATTCCATGCCAACGTTGAGTAGAAAGTTATTGGTTGCTTTTAAACATTAATAGCAGTGTACATTTATGGATGACTGTGTGCCAAGCATTGTTTTAAGTATTTTACATAAATTAACTCACTTTATGCTCACATATACTGAATAAGATTTACTATTGTTGTTTTCCCTTTGTTAATCAAGGCACAGAAAGTTAAGTAGAACAAAATCCAGCATCTCCACAGTGGTAGGTTGGGGCCTGAACCAAGCCAGACTGGCTTCTGAGTCCATGTGTTCATCTCAACTCTTGATCCCTTTATTCTATCACACCGCCCACTTCATGAAACCTAGCCATGGGTCATAGGCCCTGGTGGGGAAAAGAGCACACACTCCACTTCCTGTACAAAGTGTCTGCATTTTAACCGAAGCCAGTACCAAGGCTTGGAAGACTCTTTTCACCTTAAAAAGGTTCTCTTCCCTTAAAGGCCACAAGATGATTACATTTACAGAAGACCAAAGGCAGCAAAGGGGTTTTCTGAAAGAAACTTCTCTCTAAGAGCACACAGATCCCACTCTTGCAACCAGAAAGGCAGAAATCCCTAGCTAGTTGCTTGGAATGAGAACAAAGAAGAATACACAGGACCAAGTCTCTAACAGCTGCCTGCATTTTCCTCTGGCTTATTATAAACCCTTCATACCGAGGACCTTTGCTCTCATACTGTCATCTCTGGGATTTGTCCCTTATGTTTGCTTATTCATTAGAAAACATGTTTCTCCACACTCAGAGAATTCTCTTGAAGCTTTAAATGGAATAGGCAGTACTAGAGTTTCCTATGAACTTCAGGTTGCTAATAGGTCAGGTCAGAATGGAAAGCCTACTCCAGTATGGAGAGGTTGGATCCTGCCATATGTCAGGAGGATGCTGGTCATTGGAGTAAAATGCCTTGGTTTCAATGCCTGCCACATGCTTTTCTTTAATCTTGTAAATGCCAATGCTGTATATCAAAGGTAAGTAGCAATGAGACCACAGCACCTTCACACCATGAAGGAGTGGATGTCTAAAAGGCTGAGACACAGGACCATCAGGATACAATCATGCTTGATTTTTGCTCTCCCTGGTTTTTCTCTCCACTACCTCTTCCATTAATCATCTACATATTCATCAAACTGCTTAAAAATAAATAGATAACATTTAAAGCAAATTCTTAAACAAGTGAACATTAATATTTATTAGACAGTCATAACTGTGTTTCAGGCAAAGCCACTGGTCAAGGTTCAGTTGACTGGGGAGATTTTAACAAAATTAGTTAACCTTGCAAATGAGGTCTTTGCTTTATAAGTTGAGTAGGTAGAAGCAGGACATGGATCTGTGATGGGGGGCGGGCAGGTTCCTACTCTCAGTACCTACTCTTCAAAGACAATGAGAGACCTTTCCAGTCTATTGTAAAGAGCAGTGAGGTAATTCATGCTTTTAGTTATTGGACCTAAAATGAATATAACATTTATATTGGTAAGCTGAGGGAAAATGGTTTAAAATAACAAATGCATGCCACTGATGTGAATACTCAGAATATGAAGGCAAATAAAAGTTTCTGTTTTGAGAGACAGGAAATCTTCTAGCCATTAATCCATCCAATACAGTTCTAAAAGTCCTACAAAGGGTGAGCACTGTCATTAAGGAGTGGATGCCTGGAGTGAGCTTCTCTGTTTGCTGAGAGTACAGCACAGTGCAGAGGTGGCATCTGATATACCTTGACAACTCAAATTCTGGACCTTTTTTACTGTATGAGCTCTGACTAGTGAGTTCCAACCTCAAGTTTTATTTTCTTTTGGTGGGCAAGTGAATGAAAAGCCCTGGGGAAGAACAAAGTGTTGTTTCAACCTTCCTGGCACTTGGCAAGTGCCAACTCCTTGATCCCTTCACTATCTAAGGCATAGCAACATTGAAATTTGAGGACACACGTTGATGAGCATTGAGGAGGTTGACCAGCTTAATTCAGTGACCTTATCAAACATGGAGGGATAGAAAAGCCATCCCACTCTCACTCAACTTGTTAAAAGTGTTCACTGAGTGTGACAACATTAGGCTTTGTCTTACCCCAGGTAGAAAAAGCATTAAAGTCAGCTTGTGGTGCATCTGTGAAGGAGGTGTGGAAATGTCATCTCAGGAAGTGAAAATCCAAATCTACCCTCCCATTAACAGCTGAAGATTGTGAGGACACTGATTCCATAGGAGGTAGGACTGGATTTGCATGGTATTAGTATTCTGCAGCATATAAAGTGGTAAGTGAACATTCAAGGCACTCATAAAAGGATCCAAACCCCGAGTCTTGCACTTGACAGCCACAAGAACTTTAACAAATAACTCTAGAAAGGCTTGGTTTCCTCATCCATTTTAAAATGGGGCTAGCAGTTCATTGCTGAGATGATGTTCTATAAGGAATATTCTGTAACCTCTAGGCACATTCTCCATTGTCAATACTGGGGATGGGTAAGAAGGATGGCTTGGCCCTAGTGGCTAGGGGCCAGGAATGTGACTAAGTACCCTCCAGGGCATGGAGCAGTGTTGCTTGATCCTAAAGGCTTCCTCAGGGGAGGGAGGGAGAAGGTGCAAGACCACCTCAGTGGAGGTGTAGGCTGCAATGGTGGAGCAGAGGGGGAAGCACCTCCCCTGAGGGAGACATTAGGATCAAGCAACAGAGCAGCACTTACTGAAAGCCTCAAATGTCAATCATGCAATGTCTGAGCTGAAAAAGCCTGAGCTGGGATTATTTTGATAATCTAGTTTAATATCTCATGCAGGATCTCTTCAGAGTTCCAGTATCAAAGCAAGTTTCTATTAGTAGTGCAAGTATATTTGCATAAGACACTATAAAGTCTCTACCTTTAGATAATTGAATTTCTACTTCTATGTATATAATTCACATACATAAATGACATCAATAATTTGCACTCTAAATTACATTTGTTGTGCACATTTATCTGAGAATATCTTACAGGAATGAATGGGGTTCAGTTGGAGAGTCATGGTGTGGATGATGCTGGGGAGACTCCACAGAGCCAACATGAGAGCAGACTTTGGGTCTGAGAGGTGAAGTCACAGCAGTGATAGTACTCTTGCTCCAGAATCCACTGTCCTCCAGTGCTTTGTGAGGAAGAGCAAGAGTGTCTCTTCAGGCCTCTGTTAACTGGCCTATTTCATGGCTAGACAAGCATAGGCATTTCTGTCTCTTCTATATCCTTGACCGAGTTATAAGTATCCAACAGTTGGGACATAAAGTAAATGTGCTGCCAACAATGCAGGGTTTAAAATAGGATTACTGTCTAGAAAGGGTGAGATGAGTAGTTGAGCAATGAGCAATGAGTGTCCTTATCCTAGAGAGCATTGTGATTTGAGTGGGGATGGAGGCTTCTTTCCTTGGATCCATCTCCTTCCAAACACATTCCAGCCCTTGGTAGGGCCTAAAGTTGAGCATTAGTATACATTGTTATTGAGAGAGGCATTTCTGATTGTAGTCAAGTAGCCCTTGGCCCTCTCTGTGAGTTCAAGACAATCCTGCACTACACAGTGAGCTCTAGGCCAGCCAAGACAATATAGTGAGACCTTGTCTCAACAAAAAAGTTACCCCAAGGAATCTGAATATTAAGCAGACTTTTCTTAAATAATTCTAATGTACAAAAACTCTGATATCTATTGATAGATGCCTTAATTATTACCACAGAATATATTGGTTTTTTATTATGATAGCTATATCTCTGTCATATATTGAACTTTAAAAAGTATTACCCAATGTTAGGTTCTATATTTGAAAGTATCTGTAAACTCTACATTAATAAACATATCGCTACTAGTAAAAGTTGGATTCTCTGTAGGGTTTTTTTTTGTCTCTAACACTTATTAGAAAGATTAAACACAAATTCATCAAAAACTTGTTTATGAGAACCAAATAAATATATAAAGAATGGGCCCTTGGTGTCTGTGGGGCCTGCATCAATACACTCAACCAAGTCAACTTTAAAATATTAAGAAAAATGGTTGCCCCTATGCTAAATACATAACAGCTTTCTTTGCTTGTCACTCTAAGCAATACAGTATAACAGCTGTTTTACATAACATTTACATTGTATTACATGTTGAAGTGCACAGGAGGATAGCCTCAAATTATATGCAAATACTGTGCCATTTTATGCAAAGAACTTTCTGTAGTTCAGATTTGGTGTCCCTAAGTAGTCTTAGAACAATCCCCCAATGTACAGAATGATGACTGCATATGTATGTATTTGTGGCACAGAAGAAATACATCAAAAGATGTACAGTAGCTAGAGCTAGGGAGACAGCTCAGTGCTTAAGAGTGCTTGCTGCTCTTCCAGAGAACCAGAGTTCAATTCCCAGCACCTACCACATAAAGAAGCTGAACACTTTTGAATCCAGCAGACATCCTCTTCTGGCATCCCTGGGTATTGCTGCACACATGCACATACACAGACACATCTCCATATAAATAAAAACAAATCTTATCATTGCTCATGTTCCCTCCTTTACTCTGTCCTTCCATCCCTCTCCTATTTAGCTCTTTCACTTCCCTTATTTCCTCTTCTGCCTTCATACCATAACCTGTGTCCTATCCTCCTTTCCTCGTAGCACCCCCATGGCCTCTTAGGGCTTTCCTGCCTTCTATGGGGGCTCCAGTCTAAACATACATATCTAAAGAATCAAATCTTGGAACCACATATGAGTCAAAATGAAATCTATTCTATTTCCCTTTCCCAGGGAGCTCCATATGCCCCACATTGTGCCCTCCTTGTTAGCTAGCCTCTCTGGGTCTGTGGATTGTAACATGATTATCATTTACTTAACAGCTAATGTCCACTTATAACTGAGCACATACCATGTTTATCTTTCTGTGTCTGTGTTACCTCACTCAGGATGATTTTTTTCTAGTTCCATTCATTTGCCTGCAAATTTCATGTAGTCATTTTTTTTAACTGTTGAATAATACTCCATTGTGCAAATGTACTACATTTTCTTTACCCATTCTTCAGTTGAAGGGCATCTACATTGTTTCAAGGTTCTGGCTATTATAAATTATGAATAAAGCTGCTATGAACGTAACTGAGGAAGTGTCCTTGTGGTAGGATGGAGTATCCTTTAGGTATACACTCAAGAGGGATATAGCTGTGTCTTGAGGCAGATCGATTCCCAATTTTCTGAGGAACCACCATACTGATTTCCAAAATGACTGTACAAGTTATCACTCCAACAATGGGGGAGTGTTCCCCTTACTCCACATCTTTGCTATCATGTGTTATTGATCTTAGTAATTCTGATGAGGTGTAAAATGGAATCTCAATAGAGTTTTGATTTACCTTTGCCTGGTGGCTAAGGATGTTGATCATTTCTTTCTTCTTTTATTGTTTATTTTATTTTATTTATTTATTTATTTTTAATGACAAATGCCATTTATTGAAGGAGGGAGGAGGTCTTAAATACAGGCTTACAGCACAATGGGAGAACCCCGGAGGGCAGAAGTTCACTACTGATATTTTACAATCTTGCATCTAAGCTGTTAACGCTCATTATGCAGGATACATAGACAAGGAACTTCCCTCAGCATTGAGGAGGGTGGAGCCTGGCAGGGAATTAGCATAGGGAGGATATCAAGGTCAAGGTCAGCAAGCAAGGCAACAGTTACCCAAAATGGGGGTCAGGGCCCTACAGGTCCCCCTTTTACTAAAAAATGAGCTTCTGACTTAGGTTGCATGGGACATCAGCAGGTCACCTTACCCATCATGGAGACTGGAGACGTCTGCCCAAGCCATGCAGGCACTCTGTCTTAGGTTGGTGAGCGCGCCGCAGACATTACCTGTCTCTGAATACTCATTATCATACAGGCTCAATCGTGTGTGAGCTGCAGAGTTAACTGCTGCCAAATATTGATCATTTCTTTAAGTGTTTCTCTAATGATAATTCTCTGTTTAGATCTGTAACCCATTTTTAATTAGATTGTTTGTTCTCTTGATATCTAGTGTTTTGCGTTCTTTGTATATTTTTGATATTAGCCCTCTATTGGATGTGTAGTTGTTGAAAATCCTTTCCAGTTCTGTTGGATGCTGTTTCACCCTATTTACAGTGTTCTTTGACTTTCAGAAGCTTTTCAGTTTCATGAGGTCCCATTTATAAATGTGGATCTTAGGGTCTGAGCTGTCAGTGTTCTGTTTAGGAAGTTGTCTTCTGTGCCAATGAATTAAAGGCTATCCCCTACTTTGTCTTCTTTCAGTTTCAGTCCGTCTGGTTTATGTTGAGATCTTTGATCCATTTGGATTTGAGGTTTATGCAGGGTAATAAGTATGGATCTATTTATATTTTTCTACATGCAGACATCCAGTTATACTAGCACCATTTGTTGAAGATGCTTTCCTTTTTTTCCATTTTGTATTTCTGGCTTCTTAATCAAAAATCAGGTGCCCATAAGTGTGTGGATTTATGTCTAGGTCTTCAGTTAGATTCCATTGATCAACATGACTGTTTTTAATGCCAATACCATGTGGTTTTTATTACTATAGTTCTATAGTACAGCTTGAAATCAGGGTTGGTGATACCTCCAGAAGTTCTTTTATTGTTTATTGTAGATGTAATTCTGAATGGTTTTATTAAATAAGAAACACAGAGCCAAATACAAAGTTAAAAGCCCCAGAGGTCAGAGAGCAGTAGCTAAGAGCTGAGACCAAGACCGCCTTCTTACCACCCACTGCCGCTGCCATCCTTCCTCTGAGAAAGAGACCTACTTCATGTGTGTCTGTCTTTTTATTGACTTTCTGCTCTGCCTTCTCATTGGTTGTAAACCCAACCACATGACCTCCTTGTCACTGCCTGTCTATGCACACCTCCAGGTCTCTATGGTTGCTATTGAGATTAAAGGCATGTGACTCCATGCTGGCTGAATCCTTGAACAGTTTATGATTGGTTTAACTATTCTGGTTTTTTTTCCATATGAAGTTGAATATTATCCTTTCAAGGTCTGTAAAGATTTGTGTTGGAATTTTGATAGGGAGTGCATTGACTCTGTAGATTGCTTTTGATAGGATAGCCATCTCTACTATGTTAATCCTACTGATGCATGTACATGGGGAATCTCTTCATCTTCTGATATTTTCTTCAGTTTATTCCTGCAAAGACTTGAAGTTTTTGTCATATAAGTCTTTCACTTGCTTGGTTAGGGTTACCCCAAGATATTTTATATTGTTTGTGCTATTGTAAAGGGTGTTGTTTCACTGATTTCTTTTTCAGTCCATTTGTCAAATGTATATAGAATGGTTATTGACTATTTTTAGTGAATCTTATATCTGGGCACTTTGCCAAAGGTGTTTATCAGCTGTAGGAATTCTCTGGTAGAATTTTTTGGGTCCTTTATATATTATCATAGCACCGGTAAATAGCAATACTTTGACTTCTTTCTTTCTAATTTGTATCCCCTTGATCTCCTTCAGTTGTCTTATTGCTCTAGCTAGAACTTCAAGTACTCATTGAATAGGTAGGGAGAGAGTGGACACCCTTGTCTTGATCCTGATTTTAGTGGAATTGCTTTGAGTTTGTCCTCTTTTAATTTGATGTCGGCTACAGGCAGCTTGCAGTAATTCTAAGAACTGTTGTCTTGATATGCCTACTTCCAGAGTAGAAAGGCACTTCTATCTTGAGAAGTTCTTCAAAAATAGCAGTTTTTGGAACTTTCATGTTTACAGGTAATGAAACTGTTTTTGATGAATCTAATAATCATGTATGGGATAGAAAATGGCTGGGAACTGAAAGTTGGGTAATAGGAAGCAGTTGGTACAGATAAGTAGGGGGCCAGAACATGTAGGGATAATTGTTCAGCTATGAGGAATGTAGGTGCTGTGTCTGTGCAGGTGGGCATGGGTGGATGTGATATGTGTATGTGTATACTTCCATGGAAACAGGTCAGTGGGGGAAGGAAAAGGAAGGCAAGAGGGAAAACAAGGGAGACAGTCTCACATACAGAACTAAATATTCACTGACAAAGGGCTAAGAACCCAAACCTTTGCCTGTCTTTAATTACAGCGGTGACTCACTGTGATCTTTGATAAGCCCAAGTCCTGCAGGAGGCTCTATGAATGCAGGTATGATAACAGTATCTCCCTTCTGTTTGCCACGTGTACAAGGTCACTTCAGCACAGTTTATAAATCCCAGGACTGATGGAAGAACAAGAACTGTGTTTTTGTTCTATTATGTCAATGGGAAGGAAAAGTGAAAAATGTTCTTTCAATATTGAAATGCATTTCTAATTTCTTTGGCTGTATTTCACGCTAATGATCTGACCTAATATTAGATGCGTTGATTACAGCCTGCACTTTGCTTCCAAATCTCTGAACACAACCTGAGTGTTTCTTTTTCAGGCTAAGAGCATCATCCTCCAACTGAATCAGCATAAATCAGTTAGATCAGACATCAGCTGTTTCATTGTTATCTTTAGCCCGAAGCCCAATGCAGCCCAGTGACTCTCCAGGTTAGGCAAAAGTACTATAGCAGCAGCAGAGGTCTGAGCCATCAGCCTGGGCCTGAAAAGCTGTTTTACTTTTGTGGTTATCTTTGAGTTGAATTGGCAAATGAATAGAGCTGTAATTCTCATCTCAGGGAGAAGTCTGCTGCTTTGCTAAGACAATGACTTCAACCAAGAAGAACTGAGAACTGCAGAGCGTGACCTGCTAGTACAGCCCCTGTTATTCCCAGAGGTCTCCGATTTATCTTTCTAGAAATGATCAAATGATTGCTGGTGAATGAGCACAGGGGAGATTTTGTCAGCAAGTTTAGTGACCCTGGTATTGGAGACTGGGAATGCACACCCTGTAATCCAAGACAGATTGAACAGGTGGCAGAGTGTAAATCATGAAATAATTACATTCTTGTTGATCTACAAAGGACTTCCATAGCAGCCAGTCCTGTCATGACTGTGGATTTCCTCCAGTATGTAGAGGAGGTGATATTCAAAACCAGATCTTACAGTGAAAGAAGGGTCAGATTTTTCTACAACAAACTCAGCAGTCATTCCCTAGTGGTATAAATTAATAACTGCCTAAATGTGGCCTCTTTGTTACAACTGTTGAAATTCCCATTAGTATCCCTTTTGGGCCCAGATAGAAATGAAAAGAAAATTACATATTGTGGGAAACAGCTTAGATACTAATAGGGAAAGCAAGCAGAAACCAGTTCTTTCTGGGCACTACTTTAGAAAGCTGTTGAGAAGAATTATTTCTTGGTATTCATTCACTCATTCACTCAAGTGTAAATTAAACTTCTATATTCTAGACACCATGACAGGCACTGTTTCAGTTGTACATAAAAGATTAATTGCCCTCCCAGGGTGGAGAACATGTAGAAAGAGACAGACACACAGACAAGTGGAAGCCAGCATATCTAGTTCCTGATTGTGCAGAGTGATGGGGAAGATAATGATAACATATTCCAGGGACCAAATTCAGGATGACTTCTTCAATGTAGAGCATGCCATACAAGGTGGTGACCTGTAAATAATAGGAAGAGGGATTCAAGAAAGGGAAAATGGGAGTGGCAGCCTGATGGGGAAAGTGCAGTCCTTCCTAGGGGTCACAGAAGGAATGAAGCAGGAATGGATTTACAGAGCAGTGAGGGGAAGATAGGACTATGGAAGTAGGCAGGACATAAAGTGAAGGACTGGGTTACTCTTGCAGCCAACAGCAACAGGTGAGTAGTGAAGACAAGGGACCATCAAGAGGGTGGGGGCACCCAAAGGATTGAGGTGGATTTCAACTTTGGCCAGC
>CABHPP010060290.1:0-11620 GCA_902168425.1 Peromyscus attwateri
GGGGGGTGGGACAGGGGGAAGGGGGGCGGGGCGGGAGGAGGGAGAACGGGGGAATCTATGGCTGATATGTAAAGTTGAAGTATATTGTAAAATAAAATAAAATAAATTCCAAAAAAAAAAGAAAATAACAAGAACCAATGATCATTGATATCTCTCAATATCAATAGTGTCCATTACCCAATAAATAGACACAGAATAACAGAATGAATGTGTAAAAAGGATCCATTATTCTTCCCTATTCTACGTATTTCACCAAACACAAAAGAATATACCTTCTTCTCTGCATGTCATGGAACTTTCTCCAAATTTGATCATATATTCAGACACAAAGCAAGTCTTAAAAGATATAAGAAAATTAAATTGACACCCTGCTTCCTATCATATCACCATGGATTAAATCTGGGTATCAACAACAACAGAAACAACAGAACACTTACAAATTCATGGGAACCGAACAATTCTTTACTGAATAAAAAATGAGTCAAGACAGAAACAAAGAAAGAAATGAAAGACTTTCTAGAATATAATGAAAATGAATGCACAGCATACCCAACCTAAAGGGGCACAATAAAAGCAGTGCTAAGAAGCAAGTTCATAGCACAAGTGCATACATAAGATAACTGGGGAGATCTTATAGTAGCAAGTTAACAGCACACCTGAAAGCTCAAGAACAAAATGAAGAAATCACAAAGGAAGAAATGGCAAAAAAAAAAAAAAACACAGGCAGGGCTGAAATCAATAAAATAGAAATGAAAAAAAAAAACAGTGCAGAGAATCAGTGAAGCAAAGAGATGGTTCTTTGAGAAAAATCAATAAATTCACAAACCCTTATCATAATTAACATAAAGGCAGAGAAAGCATATCCAAATTTACAAAATTAGAAGTGAAAAGGGAGACATAGCAACAGCAGACACCAAGGGAATCCATAGAAACCTAAGGACATACTTTAAAACCTGTACTCCACAAAATGGTAAAATCTAAAAGAAATGGGTCATTTTCATGATACACCCAACCTACCAAAGTTAAATCAAGATCAGATAGCCAATTTAAACACAGCTATAACCCTTGGTGATTAAAAATTATAACCCTTGGTCATTAAAAATCTCCCAACCACAAAAAGTCCCAGGGCTGGATAGTTTTAGCTAGGTATTCTACCAGACTCTCAAAGAAGAGTTAATGTCAATACTCTCAAATTATTCCACCAAATAGAAACAGAGGGGGCATCATCCAATTCATTTTATGATGTCACAACTACATGATACCCAAATTATATAAATAACCAATAAAGAAAAATACTAATTTCCTTTATTAACATATATACAAAAATACTCTATAACGTACTTGTAAAACTTCATCCAAGAATACATCAAAATGGTCATCAAGTACGTTTCATCCCAAGGATGCAGGGATGGTTCAATATATATAAATCTTCATTCTTATTAATGTAATACTTGACATCTTAGCTAGAGCAATGAGACAACTGAAGGTGATTAAAAGAATATCAATTGGAAAGGGAGAAGTCACAGCATCTTTATTCACAGTTGATATGATTGTACATAAAAGTTATCCAAAAATGTTTACCAGAAACCCCCTACAGCTAATGAACATTTTCAGCAAAGAAGCTGAATTAAAAATTAGTTCAAAAAATATCAGTAGCCAATCTATATATAAATGACAAATGGTCCAAGAAAGAAATCAGGGAAAAAAAATCTTTCATAATAGCCTCAAATACTGGAAAATATCTTGGGGTAGTTCCCTCCATTTAAGCAAATGAAAGACCTGTATGATCAAAACAAATTATTTGGAGAAAGTCATTGAAGAAGATATGAGAAGATGAATAGATCTCATATGTTCATGGAATGGTATCACTAATATAGTAAACATGGCAATCGTACCAAAAGCAATTTACAGAATCAATGCAATACCAATGAAAATTTTAGCATAATTCTTGTTAGATCTTGGAAGAACAATAATAGCACACTCAAAAACACACGCTCCTCATGCAAAATAGTATACCTAAAACCATTCTGAATAATAAAAGAAGTGCTTGAGGGTATCAGCATCCCTGATTTCAAGGAATCTACTACAAAGCTATAAGCATAAAATCAGTGTGGTATTGGCAGAAAATAGATGCATTCATCAATGAATCAATTTGAAAACCCACATAACTATGATTATGTAAAATTTTTTATAGAGATGTGAGAAATACAAACTGCAAAAACAGAGTTTTTAAAAATGATTCTGGTCAAATTGGATGGCTGCAAGTGGAAGAATCCCAGTAGATCCATACTTATCTATCAGCACAAAACTCTATTCAAATGGATCAAATACCTCAACATCAAGCCGGATAAACTGAAGTTGATAGAAAACAAAGTATGGAATAGCCTTGAATTCATTGGTAGAAGAGAAGACTTTCTGAACAGAACCCCATTAACACAGGAATCAGATCAACATTAAATGGGACCTCATACAACTGAGAAGCTTCTGCACTGCAAAGGACACTTGGTCTTGACAAAGCAACATGCTAAAGAATGGGGAATATTTTGACACATCCAATAGAGGGCTTATGTCCAAAATGTATAAAGAATTCAAAAAACTAGATATCAAGAAACAAGTAATCCAAATTAAAATTTTGGGTACAGATTTAAACAGAGAATTCACAATTGAGGAAATGCAACTGACCAAAAAAAAAAAAACAAAAAAAAAAAAACTTATAGAAAGAAGCGTTCAACATCCTTAGCCAGCAGTGAAATGCATATCAAATGTACTTTGAAAATTCATCTTTTACCTTTCAGAACGACTAAGATGTACAAAACAACAAAACAAGTGACAGCTTATGGTAGCAAGGATTAGAATAAGGGTTACATTCATCTCTTTCTGGTGGCATTTTCACAGAAAGATAAGAATTGATCTTCTGAAAGTTGTGTCACTATAGAGCATATTCCCAATAGTGTTTCAGCCTACCTCAGAGACACTTGTTCTACCGTCCTCAATGCTGCTCGGTTCATAATAGTAAGAAATTGGAAAAAAATCTAGATTTCTCCCAACAGAAAAATGTGGTACATAACATATTACTCAGCAGTTTAAAAAAAACAGCATAAAATGTATAGGCCTATAGATGGAACTAGAAAATACATCATCCTGAGTGAGGTATCCTAGACCCTGGAAGACAAATATAGCATTTATTCACTTATTAGCTGTTATGTCAATGATAATCAAGCCAAAATCCATATAACATTTAGGGTCGGTGTAGAGTAAGTTACTAGAGGGAACAAATAAATCTCCTTAGGGAAAGGAAATAGAATAGACAGATATGAATGGAAGGGGGGCTCAAATGGGATGATCAAATAGGAAGGAAAAGGTGATAGGATATGTATTGAAGGGAATATGGAGAGAGAACCATAAACTTAATGGGCATTTTAGAGGTAGTTTGGAAACCCAATTTAGTAGAAACTTCCAAAATCTATACATATATGAAGGTGATCTAAATGAAATCACCAAATAGTAGAGGAAACAGATGCCAAACTGGTTCATCTCTTGTCACTAAATAAAGCTTCCAGTACCAGCATTTTGTTGGCCAAGCAGGCCATACAGGAATCCCCAAACAACCCAGGCTGTTGTCAGAACTGTAGGTTGCTTTCCAAAAACTGACTTCAAGGCCCCATTGCTAAAGACCATACATACACAACCCATTGAACAGGTATGTGTTAAGCTACAGTCTACACACAGCCTTCACCCCTATGTTTCAGCATATTTGTTACAAGAAGGTACTGTGCACACTATCCAATCAGAAGCACAAGCATCAAGGCAGTCACAAACCCTTTATCTACAATGGTTTACTGCCTACAAAATATATGGTAGGGCAATGGTGGCACAAAGCAGTGGGAGTAAGCACCCAATGTCTGATATGACTTAAGGCCCATTTCATGAGATGAAACACATACGTGACCCTTGATAGACTAAGAACAAGAGACTAGATAGCCTAAAGATTCATGATAAAACCAGATAATACTGGTCTAAAAAAAAAAAAAAGAAAGTAGGAATAAAATGACTCATAATGATATTCTGGTATCCTCATAGATCATGGCCTTTTTCAGTCATTTTCATCAATGTTTTCTCCTGCTGTGGATGGGAACAAATATAGAGACTCTACACAGAGAATGAAAGAAGTTGGACCACTAAGCCCTAATTGAGATGCTTCCATCATACCCCTTCCCCTCTGAGCTAAGGGAAATCAATGAAAGAGGAGGTGTAAAGAATGTAAGAACCAGAGAAGATGGAAGATAGCAAAAAGAGAGGGCATCTAAATCAACATGAGAGAAGCTCATATGAACTCATAGGTGTTGATTCAGGGCCTGTGATGGTCTGTACCATGTCCCCTGAACTTTCATTGTGGCTTCTAGCTTAGTATTTTTATGGCATTCCTATGTGTGCAAACCAGTGGGTCTCTGCTCCTTGTGTCTTGTCTTGGGTCCTTTTCATAGTGTTAAATTTTATCTTGTCCAACTTTGATGTGACTTTTTTTGTTTTATCTTGTATATTTTATTTTCGTATGTTTTTGTATAATGACTGGATGAATGAATACCTAGCCATTAGGGTCAAGGTTAACAATGGAACTGTCACTTATACCTGCTAGGAGAGGGAATATCAGTTTTCTCCAATTGAGTGACACTGGGTATATGAACCATTCAAGGACAGGCCTCACAATCAGGAGGAGCTGACCATTTATAATCTAAGCCACAGTTCTTTTACGTGTGCTTCTATTTGGTTACAGTTAGGAGGGTTTTTGTTTGTGTGTCTGTTTTGCTTTTTCTTTTGGGTGGTGTTATATCTGTTTTCTTGGTATTGGGTGTTTTGTAGTTGTGGTTTTTTTTTTTTTTTCAGAAAGAACATAAAATTCAGTGTATGGGGAGGAAGAGATGATTTGAAAGGACTTGGCAGAGAAGAAGAATATGATAGAAGCATATTTAAATTTGGAATAGTTTTAAATGGTAAATGTGGCTAGAGTTTTCCTGCCTGGCCCACGGTCAGGATAAATCTCTTTCACCTGCCAGTGCCACAGCCCCTCAGACCCAACCAAGTAAACACAGAGACTTATATTGCTTACAAACTGTATGGCCATGGCAGGCTTCTTGCTAACTGTCCTTATATCTTAAATTGATCCATTTCTATAAATCTGTACCTTGCCACATGGCTCGTGGCTTACTGGCATCTTTACATGCTGCTTGTCCTGGCAGTGGCTGGCAGTGACTCCCTCTGCCTTCCTGTTCTTTTAATTCTCTCTGTTAGTCCCGCCTATACTTCCTGCCTAGCCACTGGCCAATCAGTGTTTTATTAGCAACACATTTGCCATACAGAACATCCCACAGCACTCCCCGCCCCTTTTTTTTTTCAAAAAGGAAGATTTTTAACCTTAAAGTAAATTACATATAATTTGGGAATTTGGGCATAGCTTCTCTTACTACTTCCTGCTGGAGGGGGGGCAGAATACAAGAGATAGAAGAGAAAATCTCAGTCATTTGAGATATGACAGAAGAAATAGATACATTCCTCAAAGAAAATGTGATATAAAAAAAAAAATTCCTGGCTTGAAACTTCCAGGAAATCTGGTAAAATGTGAAAAGACAAAACCTAAGAATAGTAGTAATTGAGAAAGGATAAGAAATCCAGCTCAAGTGTCCAGAAAATATTTCAACAAAATCACGTAAATTTTTTTTCAACATAAACAAGGAGATGCTTATAAAGGTACAAGTAGCATACATAATACCCAATAGATTGCACCAAAAATAAAATCACCTGCCACGTAATAGCTAAAACATGCATCACAAAGAAATAATATTAAGTCCGGGTGGTGGTGGTGGTGGCAGCGGCGGCGGCCAGGTGGTGGTGGTGGTGGTGGTGGTGGTGGCGGCGGCGGCGGCCAAGGCGGCAGGGGAGGCGGCGGCACACGCCTTTAATCCCAGTACTTGGGAGGCAGAGGCAGATGGATCTCTGTGAGTTAGAGGCCAGCTTGGGCTACAGAGTGAGTTTCAGGAAAGGCGCAAAGCTACACAGAGAAACCCTGTTTCAAAAAACCAAAATAAATAAATAAATAAATAAATAAATAAATAAATAAATAAATAATATTAAAAGCTACAAGGACAAAAGACTAAGTAACATATAAAGGCAGACTTATCAGAATTACACCTGATTCCTAATGGAGACTCTAAAAGCCAGAAGGACCTGGACAGATGTGCTATATACTAGAAGAGACCACAGATGCCAGCCAAGACTTATCATACCTAGCAAAAGTTCCAGTCACCACAGATGGAGAAAATAAGATATTCTATCGTTAAGTCAAATTAAAAAAATATCTATGTACAAATCCAGCCTTATAAAAGGGGCTGGAAAGAACTCTTCAACTCAAGTAGGTTAACTAAATGCATGAAAACAGAGGAAACAATTTCTCACCAGGACTGTCAAAAAAAGAGAAACACACACATACACTGCCACACACATCACAATCATCATGACCACAAGCAACACAACAAAATAACAGGAAACAGTCATTGGTCATTGATATTGCTCAATATCAGTGATCTCAATTATCCAATAAAAAGACACAAATTAACAGAATGGATGTGAAAACAGGATTCATTCTGATGCATCCAAGAAAAACACCTCATCATCAAGAATAGACATTGCCTATGGGTAAAGGGATGAGAAAAGAAATTCCAAGAAAATAGACCTAAGAACCAATCTGATGCAGCCAATTTAATATCAAGCCAAATAGACTTCAAACCAAAACTGATTAAAAGAGATGGGGACAGACACTATGTACTCTTCCAAGGAAAAAAAATCATCCAACATGACATTGCAATTCTTAACATCTATTCTCCAAAACAAGGAACATTTTGTAAAAGAAACATTACTACAGCTTAAATCATATATTAACCCTCACCTGTTGATAGCGGTAGCCTTCAATTAACCATTAACCAAATGACAGGTCATCCAAACAATGCTTAACAGAGAAATACAGGAGCTAATGGACATTATAAACCAAGTGGGTCTAACAGATATTTACAGTATATATCACAAAACACAGAAGAATATACCTTCTTCTCAGCACCTCACAAAACATTCTCCAAAACTTATCACATACTTGGTCACAAAGCAAGTCTCAACAGATATTAAAATTTGAAATAGTCCCCTGTGTCTTATCAGACCACTATCAATTAAAACCAATTCTGAAAAATAAAGAACTCCTAGAAGTATAACCATCTTTGATTTTGAGTTGTACTACAGAGCTATAGTAATACAAATTACAAGATACTGGCACAATATAGACACATTGATCAATGGAATCTAACTGAAGGCCCAAACATAAATCCAAAATCTACGGACACCTGATTTAAAAAAAATAATAATCCAGAAGTACAGCAAATTAGGCTGGTTAAACTGGATGTCTGCATGTATGTAGAAAAATGCAAACAGATCCATACTTATCACCCTGCACAAAACTTAAGTTTAGATGGATCAGAGATCTGAACATACAGCCTGATATACAGATCCTGATAGAAGAGAATGCAGGATATAGCTTTAAATGCATGAGACAACTTTCTGAACAGAACACCAATAGAGTAGGCAGTAAGATTAATACATTAACTATTAATTTATTCATTTATGTTTAATAAGTGGTATCTCATAAAACTTAAAACTTCTGTAAGGCAAAGGACACCACTGATTGGAGAAAGTGGTAGCCTACATAACAGTAAAAATTTTTTATCAATTCCACATGATCAAGGATTAATATCCAAACTATAAAAAGAACTTTAGAAACTGGATATCAAATACCAAATAATCTAATCTAAAAGTCAGGTACAGTTCTAAACAGAGCATTCTCAATAGAGGACTTTCAAATGACTGAGAAACAAAGAAATGCTCATTGTAGGGGGAAAGGAAATTGTGATTGGGATATATGTGTGAGAAAAGAATCTATTTTCAATAATAAAAAAGAAAATGATTGGATTTATTTGTTTTATATGTATGAGTGACATGTCTGCACCAATCTAATGTGTGCATTTCTGGTGCTCACAAAAGCTAGAAGATGTTGTCTTGCTCTCTGTACTGTGTTACTGCTGGATGTAGCATACCATGATATTGCTGGGAATCAAAACCATGTCCACTGCAAGAGCTAGTGCTCAAAACCACTAAGCTGTATCTCCAGCCACATAATTCTCACATTTTATAAAGATAAAATCATGTGTGTACATATAGTGATTTGAATAAAAATGGCCAAAATAGGCCCCCAGGGAGTGGCACTGTTAGGAGGTGTGGCCTTGTTAGAGTACGTATGATCTTTCTAGGGGAAGTTTGCTACTAGGGGTTGGCTTTTAGGTTTCAGAATCTCCAGCTAGGCCCAGGGTCACATTCTCTTCCAGCTGCTTGCCAATCCAGATGTAAAACGCTCGGCTCCTTCTCCAGCACCATGTGTGCCTCATGGCTCCATGCTTCCTGTCCTGACAATAATGAATTAAATCTCTGAACCTGTAAGCCAGCCCCAGCTAATTGCTTTTATTTATAAGAGTTGCTATATCATGGTGTCTCCTCACAGAAGTAGAAACCCTAAATATGACAGTATATATTACTTGCAAGTAGAAATGACATTGCTTAGGGAAAATTAGGAGAGGTAAGAAAAAAGAGTGTAGATGGTCTGAGGTACTATCTTTAGTCTTCAGCAAATACATATATGAAAAAGTTAAAACTTAAGACACAGAAATAAATAAGATAAAGTAGAAACTATCCTTATTTACAAAACATATGCATACATTAACACAAAATAATCTCAGACTGTGTAAAAAATAGAATATAGACTTTGAAGACATCATTTATATTTGTATACAATATACATTAATTATTTTTACTTTGTCATGATGTGACACTTGATGGAAGCAACTTGGTGGAGGAGGTGTACATGTTAGCTCACAGTTCCAGAGGTCACTGTCTGTCATGGCCAATGAGGTACGGGAGATGGAACAGTACTTTTTTATAGGTGGAAACTTGTAATGGCTTATCCAGAAGGCACTGTCCATGAAGTAGATACAGGACAGAAAATAGAGCAGACTATAACCCTAAAAGCCCACCTAAGATAATCAGAACCATTAGCCAGGCTCTGCTACTTAAGACTTCCTAAACCACTGCAAACACCTCCAAAGCTTGGGATAAGCTAGCTAAATACATCAATTGGGGGTGATATTTTGCATTCAGATTATAAGATGAGCTATCTAATGGTTGAAATAATTTTAGCAATTGAGCAATTTAAAAAAAAACATGTAAAGTATAATCAAGTGAAATCCAGGAAATTCAATGTTTAGAAGTATTTGTCATAGCTTAGAAGATGCAACATTGAATGACATTAATTTACCATATACATACCTGTCTAAAAATTATTATAATTGCAATGATAAATGCTACCACATGGAGGTGGATAAAAAATGATAATGTTGAAATTATATGGCAATCCCTTAAGCTAGAAATAACCAAGGCATCTTGAAAATGATAATAAAGTGAGAAAACTCAACTAAAATTTTAAGAATTATCCTTGAGCTACATGAATGAAAGTTAAGCTAAGCAAGAATTCAGAAGCACAAATCTCCATAAGAAGTTCAAGGTTAGAAAAAAATTCATTAATAGAGTCATGATTCATTAAAGTGGCTGCATCTGGGCATAAGGGTGGCTAATTGCTTGTAAGGGCATGGAGTGGATCTTTGAGTGCTGTTAGTATCCAATTTCTGTATTTGAAACTTGATTGCACATATGCAGTTGCATTAAGCTCTCAATGAGCCTAAAAAATGATCCATTTTCTTTCTTATTTTTCCACATATGTAATGCTTCTTCATTATATTTGTAACTCTCTGCTATTGTGTGTAAAGTGACCGTCAAAATACGAAAGTGATGCCATTTGTGATTTTGTTTCCCTGCTTGTTGTTCCCTGCCTCATCCTAATCCTTATGACAAATGAGTACAATGACCTCATTCTTGTTTCCATACTCTCTGCGTATGAAAAGATTTTCATTTGCATACAAAGAAACAGATTGGTCATGTTAATCACATCAGGCAAAAAAAAAATATGACCACTACCACAATTTAGAGCCAAACTTTAATTAAATTGAAGTAAACTTTAATTAAAAATTGACCAGGATGATGGACTCTGGCCAGGTTCATTCTGGGTTCACAGAAAATGGCGATGAGTCACATTTAGCAGAGCTTTATAGATGCAAACCCCTGACGTTACTTAATTCCCACCAGGAACAGTCAGGGACAAGTATATATTCTGACATACTTCCTGCCTGCATGCCTCCTGCCTACATAAATCAGGGGAAAGCACACATTCAGACACATTTTCTACCTATGTACCTCCTGTGCTCATGTGATTAAGCACATCCAGTGCGGTTGAGTTAAACAATCTTGTTTAGGGGAGGGAAAACATATGGCTTGTCATCTTTCACTAACAATAGCCTCCAACATCTCAGAAATTATCTGCCCTGTACAAGGGGCTTACAGTTAAGAGGTATTTTGTTTTATGGATCTCTTAGGTATAGTAAATAAAACTTAAAACATAACTTTAGTTCTCATGTTCCCCCTTTAAGTTGTATCCTGAGTCAATTCCTTGATTCTGTGGTGGGTATCTGTTTGTATTGGGACCTAATAACCATAAATTCAGTGGCACCCAGATAGGAATTTATGCATCAAATTAAGATATTAATGATGCATGTGCCAACAGTAATTAGCAGAATCAGAAATGTCAAAGGCCCTGTGATGGCTGCTTTCAGGGTGGCTATTTAGGAGGTACTTGGAAAAGAGAATGGGGATCGGTCATTTATTTAATCTTGGGTCCCCCATATTTTCGGCCATGTTTTGTGTTTACAGCCAGATTATTTCTAATGATTCGTGAATGGTTTGCATTGAAACAGCAATTTTCTCTTAAAGGTACACAATACATTCTTGTTCTTTATAAAGCAGGTCAAGTGCCCTATTATATTATAGATTTGTTTCAGCCAATGTATCTACATGTTGATAGTCCTGGGTCTCTTTGGTTTTAACAAGTACCTTTCCTGATATGCCAATAGGCAATATAGGTAGCCATTTTGTCTGCTATGTCAGGAAGTTTCCTTTTGACCTAGTGTTCCAGCCTGTTGAGGACAAGGGATGATGTACTCTCTTCTGTGACTACTTTCTACTGAAACCAGAAGGTCGTTGTCAGGGCCAAGTGAGGCTGGAGTGAGATTCAAAGGTTGGGAGGGGATTCAGGCAATCGGGCATTCATCTGAAGCATCTGGTTACCTGACCCAGATGAAGGGACAAAGAACGTTAACATTAGATGGATTGGTTGACATCAGCTTTCAGCGAGTCCAGAGCTCAGAGCTATTTGGTGCAGTTTATAGTCTGTGTCTGTCAGCCAAGAGGAAATCCGCTGAGATAGATACAGACTAAGAACAGAAGGTAAAGTTCAGGAATTTAAAGAAAAGTCTTACATTTAGCAATTTCAAGCCATATTCCTGGTAGTAGTGGAAGAGGAGGAGTCCCAAGACCAGGAGAGAGAGAGAGAGAGAGAGAGAGAGAGAGAGAGAGAGAGAGAGAG
>CABHPP010060296.1:0-22046 GCA_902168425.1 Peromyscus attwateri
GCAGAGGTCATCACTGGTCTAGTTGATGTTTCAGGACTGACAGTGGTGGAGCCTCCAGAAATGTTTGTGATTTCTAGAAGGAAGAACAAATTGGAAGTTGAAGACGCGATTCTTTGTGTGGTTTTGCTGGGAATATTTTAGAAGTTCAAGAAATGAAAATGAAAATTTATGATCCCGCCTCAGTGCTTGCAGTACTGTAGTATCATTCCGTTAGAACCGAGGAGGACAAGGGTACTCCCTACTCAACGGGACATGGGCAGGATCTGCTGGACCATCACCCATACTATTGTACATCACCTGAACCTGTGGTTCCAGAGCTTGCTTCTCCAGTAGTGCTGACACCTGCTGTTCCAGGACTCGATCCAGATGATGCCCCAGGTGAGCCTTATGTTGATCAAGTGGGAAAATGTTAGAATGAGATTCTGTGAAGTTATACACTTTCATGAAAGGACTACTAAGCCTGTTTGCTTTTGTCTTAAAAAGGATATGTATACACACAAATGTAACTGGATTGTGAGCCTCTAGATCTTGGTAAACCATTCCATTCTCAGTTTTCTCTGATTAGAGAACCCCCAATTCCTCCCTTCCTCAGTTACAGGCCTGCTGTTGATCAGCAGATGAACTTCTTCTCCTCAGTCTCTTAGATTTCTTTCTATTCTTCAGCATGGTGGAGTCCCAAGTGAAGATAACAACCAGAAGAATGTGACACTGAACACTCAGTGAATTCTCCATTTGCTTACCTGGTTCTGTGCTGGCAGATGTAGTTGGTTTGGCTGGGGTTACTGAACCAGCAGTGGTGGTCCTTGCAGAATCTAAAAAGAAGAAACCAAAAAACAATGGGTTATGTTGAGCATGTGTTTTGTCCCTGCTATTAATCTTGAATAGTAGGGAGTTTACATAGAAAGGCATATCCACATTATTTTCTTTAATCCTCATTCTTTCGCATTATAGTCTCATTTAATAACTCAGCACTTTCTAGTTACCAGGGACATCTGTGGACCTACCAGAATCCTGGGCTCCAGTGCTTGCTGTCCTAGGGGTGCTGCTGACAGCTGCTTCAGAAGTTGTTCCAGAGGATGCTTTGGTTGTGCCTGCCATGGAAAAATGTTAGCTTAAGAACACACACAGGTAATTCAGCTTATGGATTATGTGGATGTAACTTGAAATAAGCTTGGTTTTTCACACCTATGAAGGCTATAACTGTCTCCTCAGCTAGTGATGATATTCAGACAGTCACTAGCATAGAAAGCTATTTTTCAGGATAAATGAGGCATACCAGGGAGACCTGATATTCTACTAATTTACCAATATATGTGTTAGAAATAAAACACTTCACAACACACCCAATTCAGTTTGAACTATAAATGCCTTGATTTACCTTTCTAGAACAGTCTTTGCATTGTAAGTTTGGTATCACAAACCACTTTATTTCTGCACTAATTATTCTTGTTCTTCTATATAAATTAGTTTTTCTCTTTCCAAGTTGTAGTTGAGCCAGACAGACTTACTTATACATTACTTCCTTTGCCAAATTGAAATTTTACCTGCTTAAGATGGACAACAAAGATTTGGGGTACACTTCTAATATCTTGGATTCTTGACACCACATGAACAAAGGTTATATTTCCTAGGGAACTGTTTGTCAGGAAATCTTAGGCACTATTTAAGATCAGTAGTGTACTGCTGGATGTCCCTTTGTTGGCTCTCACAGTACCTGTTCCTGCAGATGTGCTCTTTCCAGGAGCTACAGTGGTGCCTGCATCTGATCCTCCTCTTGTTCCTACAGGAAGAAGATTGGAAGTTAATATCGACAGATAGTCACACTAATCTTTAAACTCATTTTATAATTCCATACATGTGCTTAGATTCTACAGTTGTTTTGATCCTCTCTCAATCCCATGTCCAAACCATATGTTGTCCCCTCCACAAGCCCTAAAGAGGCCTTGTCTGACCTGATGGTGTCATAGTGCTGGAGGATCCAGTGCCTGGTGTTCCAGGTGAGCTTCCTTTGCCTTCTACCGTGGAGGTCCCCACCAATCCCTCTGTTGAACCTGGCAAGTAAGAGCAGTTCAATGTCACCCGAAGTGCCCTTAGGGAATACAGCCAAACTTCCAATGATCTGTATTTTTATCATCCTTATCACAACCTTCAAGTTTTCTAAGAGGACTACACTTTAGATATTCAGGTCCATGTTTGGAATTACCTGAGGTTCCTGGGCTTGTGGCTCCAGTTCCTTGTTCCCTGGGTGTGCTGCCTTTTCCTTCAGTGGATATTTGTCTAGTGGTAACTCCTATGTGAATTGATGAGGAAATAACAACTTTAAATGTGATATATATATATATATATATAGTTATATTATATTATATTGGTAAAAATCTCCTCTAACCATCAAATTGTTTGTGAGATTGGATATAATTCAGTGACCTAGTAAAGGTCACTTTACTAATATACATTGAAGAGCCCAACTCAAGCCAGGATCTCCAGTTGAACTTAAACCCATGTCACAGAGACTAATCTCACAATCCCAAGTTCTCACCCACTGCTATCTTAAAGTGCCTTAAGAGTGATGAGGGAAGGGAACACTGCTGTGCTACAACACAAATCTATGGAAAAAAGAGAGATAACAGATCTTCCTTTAAAGATGTTTCTTTCAAAGTAAAGTGCAAAAGACCTGTTGTGTATTTCAGCACATCATGATCCAGCAAAAGGCACAGACTGGACCCTTGGGTTTAAAAAACAGAGACTACACAAAGTTATATGAGTAGTGAAGAGGGGGTTGGATGTGGAAAGACGTGGGAGAAGGACACAAATGTCATCAAGATATATTGTATGAAATTCCCAAAAAGATAATGTTTTTATAAATAAATAAGTACACTTATTGAGATTAAAGAGATATTAAGGTGGCTTAGAGCACATCCTGCCCTTTCAGAGGACCTGAGTTTGGTACCCAGCACCCATGTAGGGGTGTCTCACAACCATCTCTAACTCTAGTCACAAGAGACTCCCACATATCTGACCTCTATGGCCAATGAAGTAACAATCATTCACACACACACACACACACACACACACACACACACACACACACATACACATACACACACACCACTATCTAAAGAATAAATAATAATCCTTAAAATTACTTTTCATAGAGCTCTAATTTCAATGAATTTGTCAAGAGTCCTCCATCAATAGTAAAAAAAAAAAAATCTGTAGTGGATTCTTTAATCCAGGTAGCATTGTACACAATGTCCTCATCTCATGTTCTACAACCTTATAAGTTGTAAGGAGTCCTAAAATCACCATGGCCATAAGCACACTCAGAGCAGATCACAGCCACCCCAAATACCCTAAAACTCTTATCACTAATGTTATGGAGTAAGGTGAATCGCTGTGATCCCTAGCTATTCTTTGCCATTCTACATCAACTATACACACAGAAAATGGACTCTGTTCACACAGCTTTGTCAGACATCTCTCTGTCCAATTTTCCCAGAGTGCTACTCAGAGGAGTTGTGCTTTGTCTAAGCTTTTATTCCATGAATTGGTAGGGTGGAGCCTACTAACACAATTATGGTCCCTAAAACCAAGAACTGGTTGGTAGTTTTGAGGATCTTTATGGTCCTCCTAGCACTGCTATAATTATTTATACATATTTTGTTAAACCAAAAGACAGCACTGCCCTTCTGGCTCTCCCAAAACATTTATTCTAATCCAGATTGAGTCAGATTACACAAGTGAGCACACTATTTGGAGTTTATTGATGGTCGTGGCTAAGCCATCACCCCAGGGAATTGGATCTCACCAGAATTTGTGATTCCAGTGTGAGCTTCTCCAGGAGTGCTGACACCTGCTTCTCCAGAGGTGGATGCAGATGTGATCCTGGTTGAGCCTGATACTGATGAGTGAGGTAAGGGTCAGTTCAAGACAATGAGAAGTTAAGTTACATATTTTCTTAAAATGCTAAGAACCTGCCTTCATACATCACTCTAGGATGATATGCTTGATCTCATTAAGTCCCTTAATTCTGATTATGTGTCCTGTCCATTAGAATAGTCTTCCTTTCAAAATTAGCCTCGGTGTAGATGACTTAATATTCACCATCTCATGATCTTGTCTTTCCTCATTCCTATAACATCATTCACACAATTCACATAATTTCTCCCTGTTTGCTTCTTCTTTTCTGTTTCTATCCTCTCTTAATATAAAATCTGACATGTCTGAAAAGAAGAGTGAGGAGATGATCATCTTCCCTGCTTTCTCTGTATTCCATTCAGTATCACATGGAGTATTACAAATAACCAAACATTTTGGGTTTGTTTCCGATATCTAGAGCAATTGGCAGCAAATGGCATACTGTGAGACAGTTCCCAGGAAACTGGACCACTGATGAAATTATGAACACCAAGTTCACAAATCTACTGCCTCAGTTTCCCTCTGCTGAACAGCCTTAGTACCTGTTCCTCGAGACGTGCTTTCCTCAGCAACTCCAGTGGTCGCTGCATCTGTTCCTCCTCTTGTTCCTATGGACAGAAGAATGGGGTTTAATAAGTAGAGAAGTCTAAGAATAAAGTCCTTCAGGATATCTTAGGCCATTTGGTATTTACAATATCATCTTTGTGGATCTCTTTGCAAACCCCAGTGCTGACCCCAGCCCCTGAAGAGGCTGTACACCTGACCTGATGGTGTCACAGAGCTGGTGGTCCCAGTGCCTGGTGTTCCAGGGGAGCTTCCCTTTCCGGCTTCAGTGCTGGTTCCCACAGATCCTCCTGTTGAACCTGGCAAAGAAGAGCAATGCATTCTAATGCACAGCTGCTGCTTTGAAGAGGATTCTGGGAAACGCAATCACACTTTCAATGATCTGCACTTCCACCATGTTCACAACAGCCTTCATGTTTTCCTGGTTGGGCGTATCTTAGACATATCTTAGTTTTCAGTCTGTTCTTGTTGATACTTTGAACACAACTATTACAATATTAATGGGGATATGAGATTAAAAGCAATTTCCAGTCTTTTGGACTTGTAACAGTACATGAAAAACAATGTGAAGATTCTCAGTGGAAGCCTTGATGCCAACTGCCTTCTTATTGCAATAGCCTCAGGTCCACAGCCTGGAGTTCCCCTATGAGCTGCCCCACTACCTGCTACTCCATTTGTGTTTGAACCGGCAGCTGCAGATGTGAGCTGTACCTGCTCCCTGACTTGTGCCTGGAGCAGCGGAGGAGCAGCAGGGAGAACAGTGCTTGATGCACCAACTAAATGATTCAGAGAACAGTCTCAGGACATTCCACAGTTTCGATTGTGTCTCAAATCCTATACTGCCACCCTGTCACCTCCCCTTGATCTTTATCTCTCACTTCTATCTTGTTAAAATCTGTGTTGTGAGTTGCCACATGCGCTCCTGAGACTGCAGCGCGGGTGGCCCCCTCTTTCTGCTGTTCCAGATGTTTCCTCTGCCTCTTCCTGAGGTAACTACCATATCACAGACTCTCCTGCTCTGCTCAATAAACACAGTAGCAGTGGCTTTAAGCAATTCAAGTCAACATTTTAATCATCTTATGCATTTCCACATTTTGCACTCCCACCCCATCCTCCACAGTTTGGATGTCTGCAATGTCTAATGCACACTAACTAGTAAGGCACATGTTCTGACTCACCTGAGGTTCCTGGGCTTGTCCCTTCAGAGCTGTGTTCCCTGGGTGTGCTGCCTTCTCCACTTCTAGACACTGGTGTGGTAGAACTTGCTGTTTCTCCTTAAAAGCAAAAAGAAATGTTTAAAAGTCATGTATCCTCACAGTATTCTGAAGCTAATATTTTTCCATTTATCAGACTCTGGGAAGTGCCTTGCTCCAAGGGCCCTGTTGGTAGACACCAGAACTATTGACCAAATTCTTCTCCCAGGACTTTATTCTATAACCTGAGTTCCTCATGTGGTATGTGGAAAAACAACAATTTATAAAGTTTCTGGTCTATGATAGACAGATACTCTGCAAAGTACCATCTACAAAACCCAGATACAAGTTGTTTAATTTAGACCATACAATGTCCAAGCCATTGTTCATGAGTTCTACATGAAATGCAACACTTCCAGATTCCTGTTCTCTTCTCCACTTCCTGCTCATTATGGGCAGTGTTGCACAGTTGTAGGAGCTCATGGACAAGCTTTGGGTACTCTGCTGAAAATCCCTGTGCTACCCATCAGATAGCCTGACAATAGCCAACTAAGATGTCAAATGACCCAGCAACTGATGTAGACCTTAATTACTATCTAAATGGTCATTACTTAAAATATTCAGTAATTTTACCAGTTTAATTGAAATAAGTCATTTCCTTAATTTTGGTGTACTATAGAGATTATATCTTTCATCCCAGTAGCTTTAATGTAAACAATAGCTTGTTCAAAACACTATTTTGTCATAAGTTCCACAAAAAGAAACTTGATAATCAAAAATAAGCATAGGACAATTAAAACCATGCCACTAATTAGGTAGTCAAATTATCATTCATATGAATAGATGAGAAATATGGTTTGGTTGGTCTATGAAAACTTCATTTATCTTAAAGGAAGTAAGAACTATTGGTAGAGTTCACCTAGGGCAGTGAGTAGCAGCTGTCTTCTGGAACTCCATTCTGTCATTACATTGGTTGGAATATAAATAGGGAGGAAGTGGGCAGAGTAAAGAAGCAAGAAGGAATGCTCTGGATTTGTGTCAATTGCTTTAATACCTTACTTATAGTGGAGTGAGTTACTCCACTATATCAGCTAAGGCAGGTAAATGGGGGTATATGTAATTCAACGAGCTTACACAGGGCCCTGCTTCAGACTGTCCAGGAAGCACACACTGAATAACACTGTATCTGGGCTGGCTAGCAAGTGGCCTGCACAGTGAAAGAGGCAAATTGGAAGCAAAAGAAAAGAAGGTAATTGATTGCAAGAAGAATTTTTGTGGCCTTGATGTAGTTTGTCTTTGATCAAATTATTTATTCTTGAATAATGTCAGTGATACTCTATTCCTAGCAATGGTTAAGTTAGTTAGTAATATAGATTCTGAGGCATACTCTCCTGACTTGGGCCAGATAAGAACTCCTACAGGCTCAGAGCAGTAGAACATGGTGCTGCCCATAAGGTTGAAGAGGCCATGTTCTGATCCTTTCATTACCGTCATGAAGATTTTATTTTTATTTTTTTTCTCATGGTAAATAAATCTCATAGCACATATCAGAGTGGTGTTAATGCTGACTGACTTGTAAAGAACCTATTTCAAAAGAAATTAGAAATTGCAATGGATTGTAATCCTACCATTGAATTATAAATAGTTCTTATTGAATATTTCTCAACTCTCCTATTAGTAACCTCTTTCTGTACTTTTTCTACTTATGGCTCTACTTAGACTAAAATTACTGCCGAGTTGAAATACAAGACTTCTGCCTACAGAAATACCCTGAGGAGCACAGTAACTGCCTCATATCTTTGTATCACTTGCTTTGAAGGCTGTGATAGATGTAATCCTGTTGACAGTTTCTAGTGTTATACTTGGCAATATTCTGAAGAAATGAATAAACCAGGCTTTAAAATAAGCATGTATGGGGCTAGAGTAATAGGTCACTGGTCCCCAGAACCCATTTCATATAGCTCACAGCCACTTATAACTCCAGATCCTGGATATCCCTTGTCCTGCTTTGGATTCCTAGGGCACATTATGCACATCCTTACATATATATATATTTATATGTATATTTAATATTTAAATAAATATTTAAATAAATGAGCATTGTGCTGACTGTATACGTGGGATCTTGTAAGTGGTACATTTTCAAAGGTAGCTACTGGGCAGGCTATAATAAACACATTTTGACTGTTTTAGTTGGATAATCACATAAAGCTGATAACAGAGTTGAAAAATATCTGGAGAGAATTGTGACACCAGTTCCTTGGCTGGAGTAAGGATTCTTTTCCCTTCATTTAATTTACCTTCTGTGAGTACAGGATTGGAGATGCTGAGGCTCAGTATAGGCATTGTATCTACACTACCAAACAGAGGGGTTTTGGGAGGTGAAGTTTCCATAGACTATGAGAAAACAACAAAGGGGCCGTGTATATAAAGTCTTCTACTAGAAGACCTCATCCTCCGAACACTCTTTCCATGAAAATTTGATTGTTTGTTTGTTTGTTTGTTTGCTTGTTTGTTTGTTTTGAGACAGGGTTTCTCTGTGTAGCTTTGGCACCCTTCCTGGAACTCACTCTGTAACCCAGGCTGGCCTCGAACTCACAGAGATCCACCTGCCTCTGCCTCCCCAGTGCTGGGATTAAAGGTGTGTGCTACCACTGCCCAGCTCCATGAAAATTTGAGTAAACAAATTCTCTGATTTTTATGCCCAGAACTCCCTATGTATTTTAATAAAAATTTCTGGCAGATTTCTTTTAGTTTCATTTTTATTCAAAAATCCATCTCTTTGCATCATGAATTGGGTCAACTATATCTGTGTATTCGTGTCCATACATTTTTATCAACTGCAGTTCAATAAAATGCACAAGGTATGGACAAACCACTCTCCATTTTTCAGACAGCCTCAGCCTCTCCAGGACACAGCCTCAACTCACCTGCATTGCCTTCAGTTGAGGTCAGCTCACTGCTTGGGGATCTAGTTGTTCCAGCTGATGGTCCAGTCGCTCCTTTCAAAACACACAATGTTATGATTGTGACAACGTATCAGGCCAGGCCAAGGTACTCTTTGCTGCCTAGCATCTTATTCATTTGTGGGTACTTCCTGCTTCTGCTTCAGTCTTTCCCAAATCATGAACCTCACATCTCATGGGAGTCTTTGAATCCTGTGCTGGACTTTTTTTTTTTTAATTTTCATAGAAATAAGATTAGCTTTTGATCCCTGGGACAAGTTGCCTGTCAGAAACAACTGGATGTTTCAGATATATTCCCACCTAGGCCCCTTTCCCATGGCTCCACAATTAGTGGGGTTGTGAAGGACACAGTTCCGAACTTTTCCCATTGGTGTTAACTTGTAGCTGGCAGAGAAAGCCATGACCTCCAAACTCAGAATCCCTAAACTCAGGGCAGGTCTCTCGGGATCATCATGACCTGTAAGCACACACAAGAACCTAATGATGACATAAGGTTCTAGTGCAGTTCTCCTTCTGCTACTGACTGACGTATAGAGCAGGAACTGGGCTTCCTGTCCCTGAGACAGACATGTCCTTCCTATAGTCCACGGATATGAGTGAAAACATATGCAACCCTTTGCTTGATTTCTGAAGACTCGGAGCCTTCTCTCTTTTATTTACCTGATTTGCTGTTGGCAGAGGTTGAGGGCAGGTTGGAGGAGACTCCAGGGGTGGTAGTGTGGCCTGAAGACACAACTGTGCTCGCTAAATCCAGGAAAACATGGATAGTACAAGTGTTATTCATGACATTATTAGGTGTTCATAGATTTTTAGAATAAGGAACAAAACGGCAGTTCTACTATTCAACTACTCTTTCAATTTGACTATGGGCCATCATCTGTTGCATCAGAGACATGAAGGGGTGATAAGGAAACACTCCGGTCTGTCGTCTCTTACCAGAACCTGGGGTTGCTGTACTTGCAGCTGCAGGACTGCTCCCATCTGCCACACCAGTGGTTGTTCCAGATGATCCCTTGGACGTGCCTGATATTTATTGTGGTTGAGAAAAGAACCATAAGTTTATTATTCTACTGTCTAAATGAGGCACATTTTCATTATTCATTCATAAGTAGACAGACATCTAGGCTGTTTCCATTCCCTGGCTAATATGAATAGAGCAGCAATGAACATGGATGAACAAGTACCTCTGTAGTAGGATGTGAGTCCTTTGAATCAAGTCTAAGAATCAAGTCTAAGAATCAAGTCTAAGAATCAAGTCTAAGAATCAAGTCTAAGAATCAAGCTCAATCATGTGGTTTTGGAGGAACCTCCAGATTGATTTCCACAGTGGCTAAACCAGTTTGCTGTCCTAGCAGTAAATACATGTTCCCCTTCCCACATATCCCTAACAGCATTTGTTCTCATTTTTTATATCTTAGCCATTCTGAACAGGGTTAGACAGAATCTCAATGAAGTTTTGATTTGCATTTCTTTTAAGGGTGTTGAATGAATGTAAAAATATCTTTCAAGCATTTGCATTGTATATTTTGAAGACTCTCTGTTTAATTGAGTTGCATGTTTCTTGGTGTTTAGTTTTGTGATTTCTGGGTATAGTCTCCTTACCAAACCTCTGTTAGACATATACAGCTGGTGGAGATTTAAACTTAAAGAAATATGTTTATTGTGAACAGAAATATACTACATTTTTCCCTCTCAAAAGTAAATGTATCAAAATCAATGTCATCTTAAGTTTATATATTGATTTTATTATATATATGTATATATGTATGAATGTATGTATACATATTCTATATACTAATTTCTTTAAAATCATATTCATTAATTATAAATCATATCAAACGAGTTGCCTGTCCATTGATGAATGGATATTGAAAATCCAGTATATATACAAAATGGAAAAGTGGTTTTGGAGGAACCTCCAGATTGATTTCCACAGTGGCTAAACCAGTTTGCTGTCCTAGCAGTAAATACATGTTCCCCTTCCCACATGAAAAATGAAGGGGAAACTAAAAAACCAATTAAATGAGAATATATAATATTAAACTAGGTCACACAATCGCAGAAAGCGAAAAACCTGCATGTTTTTATCTCATAATTGGGATCTGGCCAATGAAATGTGCATGCATAAATATAAACAAATGTTCATGCGAGTACAGTATGGCATGAAGGAAAGAGAACCAGGATTTCTGGATTAAAGAGGATAAGAAAGGACAGAAGCCAGGTAATGGAGGTTTTAAGAAAGAGGACATAAAGCCAACTGTTTTGATAGTTCTAATTCTCTCACAAATTTTTGTTTTAGGTGATAGATAAGTGAACACATTGTATTTGATGCTGAAACTGTAAAATTTATTGTGAAACACTACAGCTTCCAGTGGAATGTCTATTCTAACTATATAGGTGTTCATTGAGTTGTATAGACTTTGGGTCAGGTTACTTTTGGTGTCTTGATATTTTGATTTATTAGCAAAAGGTTTTAGTAATAATATTTATGTGACTTAAAAATTAAAACATAGTAAATGAGTAATACTCATTACTGACAGAAGCTTATGATGGAGGAGGATGGTAGTGAGCGTTTCTGCATACATGACTGCTTGCACCCTTATACATTAGATTCTTACTTCACAATTGATAATTTTCTTAAGTAAAAATGATTTCCTTTTATGACAGACTTGACCCTAAAACTGTGAACAACAACAACAACAAAAAAAAAACCCTTTCTACCTTCTTTGGTCAGAAATTTATCCACAGAAAGAAAGGTGAATAATAATGTATGACTGCTGTGACAGTGGTCAGCTTCCCCACAGAAACTCATCCTACCTCATAAGTGAAATGCTCACTTATTGGCTGCCTGCGTGAGCCCTGCTCAGATCACTCTGTACCTGCAATTCCAGATGTGTTTTCACCAGTAGCTCCAGTGCTGGCTGCCTGTGTTCCTCTACTTGTCCCTAAGGGGATAAATATGATTTTAAGGTCACAATGATGGCTACAAGTCTCCCAAGGTAATAAGTTCTAGAGTGTGGTCCTTGGTCACCTTTCCTGCAATTCATTATCACACACATTTCTAGGCAACACCTGTGTTAGACCTTGCCAGAGTCCACCAAGAAATTCCTGTCTTGCCTGGTGGGTTTCCAGTGGTGACTCCTGTGTCAGGACCCTCAGGCGTGGTCTCCCCCTCTGCTCCTTTGGTATTTCCCACAGACTGTCCTGTTGTGACTGAAAAGCAAAGGACCCATGCTAGAAACATGTACTAGTTCTCAGAAGGGAGACATAGAGAGTTCAAGACCAAATCTCATGATGTGAACATGTCTATCTTTCATATAATATGGAGAAATCATGGCTAGGGTTTTGATTCTGCATGGAAATATGATGGTCTACCTCCTTTTTATTCATCTATTTGAACTCAGTACTCATATGCTTATTGAAACCAACTGGGACTTTCAGATATATTTCTGCCTGGGTAGTTCATATAAGAAAACACATTTATGGCTGGAGAGGTGGCTCAGAGGTAAAGAACACTGGCTGTTCTTCCAGAGGTCTGGGTTCAATTCCCAGCAACCACATGGTGGCTCACAACCATCTATAATGAGATCTGGTGCCCTCTTCTGGCCTGCAGGCATACATGCAGGCAGAATACTGTATACAAAATAAATACATAAATCTTAAAAAAAAAAAAAAAGAAAGAAAGAAAGAAAAAGAAAACACATTTAATAACCATGATAAAGAAGACATTCAGAATGTTTCTACCTGATATTAACTAAATTAGAGTCAGGATAGTAATTCTTAACTCTCATGACTCAGTGTCCTTAAGCTCCAAGAAAGGAATCAGGGCCATCATTGCCCCAAAGCACACATTAGCAACCTAATTATGGGATAATAGAAACAAACTTTTTGATGCTAGCTCCCTTTCTATAAATATACAAGGAATTCCTGCATTCTCTAATGAATAAATGGTGATATCACTAGCCCCTCATTTGTCACCAGAGGACTCATAGTCTTGTGATATACATGCCATTCTTACATTCTATATAAATAAACAGAAATTAACAGCTCTCCATTTGACAACTGAGAACTCATAGCCTCCTCTCTTTACTTACCTGGTTTGCTGCTGGCAGAGGCTGTAGATTTACTGGAGGCCTGAGAGACAGGAGTGTGTCCTGAGGATGTCACTGTGCTCTCTAGGACAGGAAAACATGCATGTTGGAGAATCATGTGATTCCAGTCATCCTTATTTATATGAATGGACTTGCAGGATAAAACATGAGAAGACACATTCTTCCACCACATCCAATGCCATGAATTTCACTCACACATACAGGTCATTTTTCCAGACTATCTCCTGAGGCTGCATGGGAATGGATGAGCAGCTAAGACATCTGCAAAGGCTAAGGAGTCTTACCGGATGCTGGGGCTCCAGTACTTGCAGGTAGAGCGGTGCTGCTCCCTGCTCCTCCAGAGGTGGATGCAGAAGTTGCCCCAGGTGTGCCTGTTAATTATCATGGTTAAAAAAAGTGAGTAAGAAAAATTAAAGGGAGGTTTTTCTTAAAAATAAGCATTGAAATAACCATTTTTTCCTCTTACAAAATGAAAGTCTCTACTCTTATAAAAAGTTCAAAGCCAGCTTCTTTCTAAAGAGAAATCCATTAATTCGACAACATGCTGATTTGGGGAAATAGTCATCAATTAGAACACATAATAATTGTTATTTTAATGTGAGACTCCCGGCAGTCGGTCTTAGATTTATCCCTGGTGCATGAACTGGCTCTTTGGAGTCCACTCCCTAGAGTGGAATACCTTGCTCAGCCTTGATACAGGGGGGAGGGGCTTGGGCCTGCCTCAACTTGATGTGCCAGACCATGGAGGCCTTACCCACTCCAAGGAGTGGATGGGGGTAGGGTGGGGGTTCAGGGGAATTGGGAGGAGGAGAGGGAGGGCGAAATGCAGTTGTTATATGAAATGAAAAAAGAATTTAAAATATAAAAAAGGGAAAAAAGAAAATATAATTATTATGGAGGTAAGTGAAATTCCTCATGGAGGAATGCTGATGATTTTAGAACTGACTTAAGACCCTGTGAGCATCTTTGTCCACCTGATTGCTGTCTACCATACTTTTAGGCTCACATGTCTCTTAATTGTTAATTTTATAAAAAAAAATGAAGATGCAGGTCATCTTGGAGTTGCTATTATTTAGTAAATAATATATGCTTAAAATGATATAAGACACAAAAATAAATACTTGGCAATAAATATAAAAACTTCTGAAAACTTAGGTGTGGGAATTTTTATCACTTGGCACACATTTCCTGGGCATATCTCTGAGAAAATGAACAGAGAAGGAAAGCCTGATGTACAGGTAGGTGACAATCAACAGTTTGTGCTAGCTCCATGTTTCTATGGGAATAGGAATTTTTCTAATGGTCACAGATAACAATGGCCTCAGAAGCCTCCCAAAGCATTTCAGAGTTAACCTCGTGTCGTGAAGTTCTACACTCTGCTCCGTCATCACCTTTCCTTCAACTAATGATCACAAACAGTTCTGGACAACATTAGCATGAGTTCCTGACACAGACCACCATTGAGTTCTTATCTTGCCTGCTGGGCTTCCAGTGGTGACTTCTGTGCCTTGGGTTACAGGTGTGGCCTCCCTGTCTTCTCTTGTGGTAACTTCCACAGACTGTCCTGTTGTGCCTGCAAAGCAAAGGAGCCATGCTGGAAACACTAGTCCTCAGAAGGGAGACATGCAGAGGTTCAATTCTACACCTCACTCAGTCAATAAGTCTGTACTTTGCCCAGCAGCCTACATGTTTCAGCTCTACCTGAAGGTTCCTGCTCTAACTGACCGGAGTTTCCTTGGATTTTAGCACTGCTGCTGGATTCCCTGGGTGTGCTGCCTCCCCTGACGCTTGTGAGTTCTGCAGGGACTAAGGATCCTGGGACACAAATGACATTTTTATTTTCCTTAGGAATAATGACACAAGAAAAAAAGTCTGGCCAGGAAAACTTATCCTTCCCAACTGTTGGATATGTTCCCATTAGTTGTTATGTTGTCCTTGTAGCTGACAGCAGACCCAGGACCCAACCTGAGGCTCTACATCCCCAGAGACTAACCTCTCCTTTGCTCTCAATGATCTCTGGCAAAACAGTAATATGACAAAATCCCAAAGTGTGTTAGATAAACACTTTCCCAAATCTGGAGCTATCTCAATATCCTAGGACAATACCTACTGTTCAGGCATTCATTTAGAGACTGAATACTCTGGAAATGTGCCTGGGCATAAGGATTTTGATGTATCTCTACCTCCTCTCTTAAGCCTATCTGTCCATCTACTTAAAATGTGGAACATCATCCAGTTTCATATGATGAGAAGGAAAAAGTCCAATGATTTTTCTGTTCAATCATGTCTACCCTTTGAACCCAGTGTCAGGTTATCAATAGCTTTGGCTTACTGCCCCAGGGAGAAGAAAGACTCTTAAAAATGTGATGTTCTCTCTTTTACTTTAGTCCTCACATGTCAATCTAAACTTTGTACTTTGATTTAAATGAGCTGAGTAATGGTAAGGCTATCCACTTTGTCAAAACCCATGACTTCCTCACATCAGCCAGTACTCACTTGACATGTCTGCAGGCTGGAGTGATTCACTGCTTGGGGCTCCAGATGTTTCCCCAGCTGATGGTGTAGTAGTTCCTTTCAATGTGAACAATAATTGATTATCAGGAGTTTGATACAAGGGTACAGTTCAGGATGCTAATGCTTTCAATGATCTTCCTTATATTCCTTCATTCTCTTTTATTTCCATTTTTTCAACAAGTGATCACAAGTACATAGATGACCCAGACCATCCTTCAGAGAACTCACTGACTTGTTGAATATTAGTGAACTTATACATATTGACTTTTTTGACATTAAAAGAGTTATATGTCATAGCTCATCATTCTCATCAGAGCCTGTAGTAGGGACTTTAAGGATCTCTCCAGACTCCCATTTTCAGGTTATTTCTTAAAAATCTCTCTCTGTATCTTCAGTCACTACATGAGCTTTTCCAGGTAACAGCCTCAACTCACCTGCACTGACTTCAGATGGAGTCTGCTCACTGCTTGGGGATCTAGTTGTTCCTGCTGATGATCCAGTGGTTGCTTTCAAACAAACACAATGTCATGAATGTGAGCAGCAGTAGACCACACTACTCTGTGATGTTGATTGTCTTCCTTAATTAATGTATAGTTCCTATTGCTACTTCAATCTTTGTAAATTTCATAGGATATGGAGGAAGCTTTGCTAGGCTTTTTGAGCCTGCATGGAAATATGATGGTCTACCTCCTTTTTATTCATCTACTTGAATCCAGTACTCATATGCTTATTGAAACAAACTGGATCTTTCAGATGTATTTCTGCCTTGGTACTTCATATAAGAAAAAAAAGTTAATAATCCTGATAAAGGAAACATTCAGAATGTTTCTACTTGTTATTAACTAACTTAGAGTCAGGATAATAAGCATTAATCTTCATGACTCAGTGCCCTTAAGCTCCAAGGACCATCACTATCCCAAAGTACACATTAGCAACCTAACTATGGGATGAGATAATAAAAACATAAACTAATGCAGTCCTCTTTCTGATGTTAGCTCCCTTTCTCTAAATATACAAGGAATTCTTGTATTCCTTTATAAATAAATGGTGATATAGCTAGACTCTCATTTCTCACCAGGGACTTCATACCCTTACAATATATTCATTATTTCTGCATTTCCATATAAGTAAATGGAGATATATTAAGTCCCCCATTTGACACATGAGAACTCAGAGCTTTCTCTCTTTTATTTACCTGGTTTGCTGCTGGCAGAGGCTGGAGATAGACTGGAGGATTGAAGGATGGTTGTGTGGCCTGAAGATGACACTGTGCTCCCTACAACATGAAAATATGCATGCTGGGGACTCATATGATTCCAGACATCCTTATTTATATGAATGGACTTGATGGATAAAACATGAGAAGACACGTTCTTCTACCACATTCAGTGCCATGAATTTTACTCACATATACAGGGCAATTTTCCAGACCAGATCTGAGGCAGCATGGGAATGCATAAGCTGGTAAGACATCTCCAAAGACCAAAGAGTCTTACCTGAACCTGGGGCTCCAGTACTTGTAGGTAGAGGGGTGCTGCTCCCAGTCCCTCCCGAAGTGGTTCCAGATGATGCTCCTGGTGTGCCTGATATTTATTGTGGTTAAGAAAGATAAAGAAGAAAATTGATAGGGAGATTTTCTTAGGAATAAAAATTAAAATAGTCTTTTTTCCACTCTTATGAAGTGAAAGTGTCTACCCTTATGAACTTTAATGACAAATTCTTTCTCAAGGGAAATCAAATAATTTGACAACATTCTGATTTCTCAAAGGAAATGAAATAATTTGGATGTTGAAACTAAGAGGAATTCAGACATCCCCATGAGTATGAATGGACCTGAATAATAAAACATGAGAAGATACATTCTTGCATTGCCTGCTCTGCCCTGAATTATACTCACACGTATAGATCAAATTTCTAGACCATCACCTGAGGCATCATGGGAAAGGATGAGCTGCTAAGACATCTCCAAAGGTAAAGGATTCATACCTGGTGCTGGGGCTCCAGTATTTGCAGGTAGAGAGGTGCTGCTCCCTGCTCCTCCAGGGGTTGTTCCAGAAGTTGCTCCAGGTGTGCCTGGTGTTTATCATGGTTAAAAAAAAGTGAGTAAGAAAAATTAAAGGGAGTTTTTTCTGAAAAATAAGAATTGAAATAGTCATTTGCTTCTTGTTATAAAATGGAAGTCTCAATAGAACTTGTTTCTGAATGGATATCAATTTAATAAGTTACTGATCTAGTTAAATATTCATTAATTAGAAAACAAAATAATTATGGAGGTAAGTTAAATTTTCATGGAAAAATTTGATGATTTTAGAACTGATTTAAGACCCTGTGAGCATCATTGCCCACCAGACTATTCTCCACCATAATTATAGGCTCACATGTCTCATGACTGTTAATTTTATTATGATTAAGAAAATGCAGGAGATCATGGAGTTCTCCTATTATTTAATAAATAATATATGTTTAAAATGATACTAGACACGAAATAAATTATCAATATACATCGAATCTTCTGCAAACTTGGCATGGGACTCATTATCATTTGGACCACATCTCTGGGCATATCTCTGGGGATACTAAAGGAGAAGGAAAGTCCAATGTATAGGTCGGTGACAACCAATGAGTTGTGATATCTCCATGTGCTCCTCCTCTTGTTTCTATGGTTACAGATTACAACAGCTTCAAAATCACCAGCCCCTCATTTGTCATCTGAGGACTCACAGCCTTGTAATATACATGCCATTCCTGCATTGCCATAAAAGTAAATGGAGATTGACAGTCCTCCATTTGACACCAGTAAACTCATAGCCTCCTCCTTTTACTTACTTGGCTTTCTGCTAGCAGAGGCAGGAGATAGACTGGAGGCTTGAAGGATGGTTGTGTGGCCTGAGGATGTCACTGTGCTCCCTACAACAGGAAAGCATGCATGTTGGAGACTCATATGATTCCAGACATCCCTATTTGTAGGAATGGACTTGAAGGATAAAATACAAGAAGACACATTCTTCACCACATCCTGTGCCATGAATTTCACTCACACAGACAGGTCAACTTTCTAGATCATCACCCAAGGCAGCATGAGAATGAATGAGCTGCTGAGACATCTCCAAAGACAAAAGAGTCTTACCTGAACCTGGGGCTCCAGTATCTGCAGGGAGAGGGGTGCTGCTTTCTGCCCCTCCCGAGGTGGATCCAGATGATGCGCCAGGTGTGCCTGAATTTTATTGTGGAAAAATGATAAATAAGAAAATTGACAGGGAGATTATCTTAAGAAGAAGAATCAAAATAGCTTTTTACCCATCTTACGATGTGAAAGTGTTTACCCTTACGAACTTTAATGTCAAATTCTTTCTCAGGGAAACAAATATTTTGACAATACACTGATTTCTCAAAGGAAATCAAATAATCTGGGTGTTGAGATTTAAATAACTCCAGACATCCCCATTTATATGAATGGACTTGAATAATAAAACAGGAGAAAATATATTCTTGCATTGCCTGCTCTGCCCTGAGTTTTACTCATGCAAACATATCAAATTTCCAGACCATCACCTGAAGAGGCCTGGGAATGGATGAGCAGCTGAGACATCTCCAAAGGCTAAAGAGTCTTACCTGAACCTGGGGCCCCAGTACTTGCAGGTATAGTGGTGCTGCTCACTGCTACACCAGAGGTGGATGCAGAAGTTGTCTCAGGTGTTACTGTTGATTATCATAGTTTAAAAAAAATAGTAAGAAAAATTAGCATTTTTTTCTTAAAATTAAGAATTGAAATTGCCATTTTTCTCCTTAAAAATAAATGTGTCCGCTCTTATTAAAAAAAAGTTCACTGTCAACCTCTTTCTCAAGGGATTCCTTCAATTTGACAACATGCTGATTTGGATAAATATTCATTGATTAGAAAACATAATAATTATGGAGGTAAGCCAAATTCCTCATGAAGAATTGCTGATGATTTTAGAAATGATTTAAGACTCTGTAAGAATCTTATTCACCTGATTGCTCTCCACCATATGTTTAGGCTCACATGTCTCATAACTGTTAGTTTTATAAAATATATGAAAGTGTAGGACACCTTGGAGTCTTCCTGTTATTTAGCAAATAATATGTGGTTAAAATGAAACTAGATGCCGGGAGGGGGGTGGTGGCACATGCCTTTAATCCCAGCACTCGGGAGGCAGAGCCAGGGGGATCTCTGTGAGTTTGAGGCCAGCCTGGTCTACAAAGCGAATTCCAGGAAAGGCGAAAAGCTACACAGAGAAACCCTGTCTCGAAAAACCAAAAAAAAAAAAAAAGAATGAAACTAAACACAAAATAAATTCTTGTCAATATACATTGAATCTTCTGCAAATGTGGCTTGAGACTGGTTATAATTTGGAATAAATATCTGGGCCTATCAATGAGGATATTAACAGAAAAGGAAAGACCAATGTATAGGTAGGTGACAATGAATTGTCATATCTCCATGGGCCCCTCCTCTTGTTTCTATGGAAACAGGAATGTTTCTTAAGGTCACAGATAACAATGGTCTCAGAAGCCTCCCAAAGCATTTCAGAGTTAACCTCATTACATGAAGTTCTACACTCTGCTCCTTCATCAGCTTTCCTTCAACTAATGATCACAAACAGTTCTGGACAACACTGGCATGGGTCCCTGACACAAACCATCCTTGAGGTCTTATCTTGCCTGCTGGGCTTCCTCAGAGAACTCACTGACTTATTGGATGTGAATGAACTTGTACACATTGACTAGTTTGACATTAAGACACTGGCGTTCTATGCCATAGCTCTGTAAACTCATGAGAGCCCAGTGTAGGACCTTTATGAGATGGATGTCTTCAGACTCCTATTTTCAGTTTATTTCTTAAAAATCTCTCTCTGCATCTTTGTCAAAGGCATTAGCCTGTCCTGGACACAGCCTCCACTCACCTGTACTGACTTCAGATGGAGTCTGCTCACTGCTTGGGGATCTAGTTGTTCCCGCTGATGATCCAGTGGTTACTTTCAAAGAAACACAATGTCAAGAATGTGAGCAGCTCTAGAACACACTGCTCTGTGTTATTGAAAGTCTTCATTAATTTATGTGTAGTTCCTATTGCTGCTTCAATCTTTGATTTCATATGATATGGAGGAAGCTTTGCTAGGCTTTTTGATTCTGTATGGAAATATGATTCTCTACTTTCTTTTTATTCATTCATTTGAATCCAGTACTCATATGCTTATTGAACCCAACTCAGTCTTTCAGATATATTTCTGCTTATGTGCTGATTCATATATGAAAACACATTTAATAACCACGAAAAAGAAGACATTTAGAATGTTTCTACTTGACACTAACTTAGAGTCAGGATAGAAATCCTTAGCCCTCATGATTCAGTGTCCAAAAGTACCAAGGAAGGAATCAGGGTCATCATTGCCCCAAAGAACAAATTAGCAACCTAATTACAGAACAAGATAAGAGAAACATCACCTAATGCAGTCTTCTTTCCGATGCTAGCTCATTTCTCTAAATATACAAGGAAATCCTGCATTCCCCTTTAAATAAATGGTGATATAACCAGCCTCTCATTTGTCACCTGAAGACTTATAGTCTTGTAATACACATGCCATTCTTACATTTCTATATAAATAAAGGAAAATTAACAATTCTCCATTTGACAACTGAGAGCTCATAGCCTTCTCTCTTTCCTTACCAGCTTGGCTGCTGGCAGAAGCTGGGAATTGACTGGAGGCCTGAGGGACAGTAGTGTGTCCTGAGGATGTCACTGTGCTCTCTAGGACAGGAAAAAATGCATGTTGGAGACTCATATGATTCCAGACATCCTTATTTATATGAATGGACTTGCAGGATAAAACATGAAAGACACATTCTTCTACCATATCCAGTTTCATGAATTTCACTCAAATATACACGTCAATTTTCCACACCATCTCTTAAGGCTGCACGGGAATGGATGAGAAGCTAAGACTTCTCCAAGGGCTAAAGAGTCTTACCTGATCCTGGGGCTCCAGTACTTGCAGGTAGAGCTGTGGTGCCCCCTGCTCCTCCAGAAGTGGATGCAGAAGTTGCCCCAGGTGTGCCTGTTGTTTATCATGGTTTAAAAAGTGAGTAAGAAAAATTAAAGTGAGGTTTTTCTTAAAATTAAGAATTGAAACATGCATTTTTTTCCTCTTACAAAATGAATGTCTATACTCATAAAAAGTTCATTATCAACTTCTTTCTTAAGGGAATCCATCACCTGACAACATACTGATTTGGTAAAATATTCATTATTTAGAAAACATAATTTGTCATGGAGTAATATTGATGATTTTAGAACTGACTTAAAACCATGCAAGCATCTTTGCCCACATGACTGCTCTCTAACACACTTTTAGGCTCACATGTCTCATGACTGTGAATTTTATTAAAATTAAGAAAATGAATGAGATCATGGAACCTCTTATTATTTAGCAAATAATGTATGCTTAAAATGATACTAGAAATAAAATAAATTCTTGGCAATTTACATCGAATCTTCTGCAAACATGGGGCTGCTTATTTTATGGATGACATCTCTGGGCATAGCACAGGGAATACTAATAAAGAAGGAAAGACCAATGTATAGGTAGGTGACAACCAATGACTTGTGCTAGCTCCATGTGCTTCTCCTCTTATTTCTATGGGAATAGGCTATTTCTTTTTTTTTTTTTTTTTTTTTTTTTTTGTGGAGGGGTTTCTCTGTGTAGCTTTGCGCCTTTCCTGGAGCTCACTTGGTAGCCCAGGCTGGCCTCGAACTCACAGAG